>MJUU01067150.1:126680-156471 GCA_002080025.1 Modiolus philippinarum | reverse complement strand
AAATTCAGACAATCCTATAATAATACTGGGGTTCTTTGCGGTGTTACAAGAAGATCGATTCTTAGTTTGTAAATTGGCTCTCTCAATTTGCTCTCATTCATAATCCATGGATGAAAACACGTGGAAGGGTCACTCAGTTCATCGAAAATTATAAAACAAAGAAAAATGTTACAAAACGATAAAAATCATGTTTTTGAATTAATTATTAAGATTCAGGTAGAAATAAATATACGATTATTCTAAATAAATGAAACAATAAAAAGGTGTTGATGTTTTCAAACCTCTTCACAAAGCTGACTATGAAAAACGACCAAACGTTATACAACCTTTTTGTCTTCGTATCAAACCACACCTTGAATCTGCTAATATAAATTTAGATGATATAGCTCCTATAGAAACTCCCAAAAAACCTCCATGGCTGAACCCAAAACCAACATTTAATTTTGAACTACGCAAACACAAAAAGGCTGATACCAACCCTCTGGTTATCCAGCAGGACTTTGCAAGAATTAAATCTGAACATCCTGAATACTTGCAAATTTACACAGATGGCTCGAAGGATGGAGACAGAGTGGCTTCTGCAGCCGTTTTTGGAGATCGTGCAGCAACTCTCCGATTACCATCCTCTAGTTCCATATTTACGCTATTTATTCGGCACTTAAATTTGTAGCTTTATCGCAATCAAATAAATTCATGATTTGTTCCGATTCGCTTTCTTGCCTATTGGCAATTGAAAGTCGAAAAACAAAACACCCAATTATTTTGAAAATCGCCGAATTCTACAAATCACTTGTAGCATTGGGCAAAGAAGTCATTTATTTTGGATCCCTAGTCATGTTGGGATCTATAGAAACACAGATGCTGACCAGGAAGCCAAGGATGCACTAGATGACGAGATGGCGGATTGTCAAGTGCCGTACACTGACATGAAGCCTTTGATCGTAAAATACATCTTAAAATTGTGGCAGGCCAAATGGGATCTGCAAATAAATAATAAACTGCATGGAATACAGTCAGACGTCGGTAAACAGGTCGGTTCCTGTGGAAGAAACCGGAGGGAACAGGTAGTGTTGACCCGATGTCGTATTGGACACACTAGAACAACACATAGTTTTATTCTCAACAGTGATGATCGACCTGAATGAATTCCATGCAATTGTCCTTATACAATTCAACATGTTTTAATTGAATGTATAGATGTTGCCGATATCAGGCGTGATTTTTATTCTGCTGATTGTCTTAAAGACCTATTTACAAACGTCGCTGGCGACAAAATCGTTCAATTTTTTAAAGCAATCAATTTATTTAGTAAGATTTAAATGGATCAATTTTAAACAAGTTTCTAATTTCTAATATTGTTACTGTTAAACCAAAAATTTACTATTATGTTTTTTAACATTTTACACAGCTGTTTTATTTGTATAAAGCTATATGGTTTTATATTACTATTTTATGGAATAAAAAAGATAACAGGAAACACCTACAATGGCCGAAAAACATAGCCACATGCCAGAAAGTAAATAGGAACTGCACAAGAAAAAAACCCACAATAAAAATACAAAAGACAAACATAAACAACGATAGGAACTCGGGACAGCCGGACTTGGTACCGGCACTAGCAAAAGCCAGCGGTAGGGTTGTATTTATTTAAATTGTTCAATAAACTCAACACCTCTCGCCACAATATAGCTGAAATATTGCTGAAGTTGGCGTAAAATATCAATCAATCAATCAATCCAGAACGAGAGAGAGAGAGTTACAATACATAAACCGTTGCCGGTTGATAAACACATGCACATGTGGAATATACATCAAGTACAGTATACAAAGGGAATTAACTCTATTCAGTCTTACGATCTTTAGACTAAAAGACCATCATAACTAGAACCTATCAAAATTACAATAGCTTAAATAGAATAAACTTAAATAAAATATAAGAACATTTGGCTCTTTTTAAAGACAAAGAGAATGGAAATGGAGGAAATAAACTCAGAACATATAGAACTTATAAAACTAATATTAAATTTGATAAATATTTATCTTTATCAGATGAAGTCAAAAGAAAATTGTTCACTAAATTCAGAATAAGTGCACATACTTTGGAAATAGAACAAGGAAGATACCGAGGACTCCGGGTAGAGGAAAGAACGTGTATTTTATGTAAAAATTCTGACATTGGAGATGAAATTCATTTTCTTTTGCAATGTCCAATTTTAAACAATATTTGAAATAATATTATTCACAAAATTAGCTCTCTCTCAAAATTTTAAGACTCAATTTATATGGTTAATGTCATGTGCAGATCCAGTTGTAATTGAAATTGTCTCCACACTTTTGCATAAGTTAAATGAGCAAATAAATATTTTTTTATTTAATTTTTAATTGAACCTTAACCTTATGAGATATATACATAAATTCACTATATGTATTGGTGACCAAAATTATCTTTTATCTCTGCTCTTGACTGTGAACATTTTTTTATATTAATTTTTTTTATGTTTTAAATACTAGTGATTGTTATTATTATAAAATTACTAAATACCGAAGTTATCAATGTATTAATTTATTTGTAATTGTTCAACTTTTTGTGGGCATCTTGATTGACAACAAAATATATATTCTATTCTATTTAGTGTACTTTGCAATAATGTGTTGATTGAATATTCGGCAATATTTCAGTACATTTAGACGAGAACAAGTTAGTCAATAAATAATTACTTTTGAGTGTGGAAAGGGACATAGGACGGAACATTCTGACTTCAACTGGAAAACTGTATAAAGCGAGATATTTACATGTTCCATACTTTATGTACCATGACTACAGTCACTCTTACTGCTCATCTATTTTTCATGAATGTAAAGTGTGTGAACTCTAATAACCAAATAATTGAATCAGTTGTTCCTACTTGCTGGCGCCAGCTTCAGCTTCCCACACACAGTTCCCTCCCAAACTGTTGTTTACTTCCTGTGGTAGTGATCTGACTAATTACCTGTCATTTTTCACATTATATAAGTGGGCAAAATATACCAAATAGTTAACAAATCCCCCTTTTTTCTTTTATGTTTTAAGAGTAATTGTAAAGTTATTGTCATTAATTTCAAAATCATGCATTTTCCACATGGACATATAATATTGTCCTTTGGATTCTTTTATGTACACTGTATACAATTTTTAAATACTGCTGAACGACAATCCGTAAAACGATCGGAAGTTTATTCTGGGCTGCTTTTCCCCATGACAGCTCAGTGTAAAGAGATGCAAGTAAAACGGCAGTGTGGATGGCCGCTGTCATATCTAAAGCCGTCGTGCGCGGTCCCGGCTTATGAATAGGCCCGCAGCATGCTCTGAGCTTGGAGTATGAGTCTTCCTAACAGAGGACTCCGAGTGAACCCCGGGATATAGAAATAGGACCTAGTATCTCCGGCTTGCGGGGTGTGACCCCTCCTAAACAGAGGCTGACCCCGATGGTCCGGGGATATAGAAATAGGACACATTCCGTGATTGTGCGGGATTAATAAATACACAACCCATCTTTCGGATGGGATGTTATCTCAGGTCCAAGTGTTGAAAGAAACGCCACACTTCCTGCACGTCAAAGAACCCTTGTAGCAAGCTCTTTTTGGGGTGGTCCGTAGGTGATCGGCTACAAGGCTAAATTCCCCGCCCTTGACGATTTCACCCTACTTTTCCAGTGGCAGTCAGAATTTCTCGTCCCATGGCCCTTTCCATATCCCAAAGTGATTATTTATTAACAAACTTGTTCTCGTCTTGATATAGCTGAATAATCCTGAGTAGACGTTAAACAATATTCAATCAATCAATCATATCTAAAGTTTCAGCAGCTAGCGTACTACTGACTTCTTCTAAAACGCATTGACTGCAACAATAGTGGTTGTTCCCAGCAAGTGCTATGAAATTACCACTTTGAGTGCCTCCATTATGTAGGTTGCAATGTGATGGATTGCTTAATAATAAAAGTCTTAAATTTTCTTCTTGTCCAAGATGTTGGAATATTAAGGTTGCCATTTCAGATTTAATACTTCTACTTAATTCACGGACCTTTGTGATTATCTGATAAAGAATGCCTCTGAATGACAATTTACTTATAGCTGCAGAAGTTGCTGATGTTTCTTTAAAGACTTCTTCTAAAGTATCTGATTTAGAGTTCTTTATTGACAGAAATAGAATAGAAAAAAAAGGGGAAACGGGGAATGTGTCAAAGAGACAACAACTCAAAGGGGAGTAACTTCCAACAGATATAACCAAAGATGTGCTTATCGAACAGTTTACTGATTATATTATAAAATGATTATAAATATTAAACGTTTCTGAAATTTGTGTTACAATAAATGAAAGTGATAGAATGGATACACAATGGATGGCTATTGGCCAATTTACTAGAGATGGATGTTTTCCATTTAGGTAATACTTATATGTGCTCATCACATAAATTGATATCAACAATTGCTGCATGTGGAACAAGGGAAAACCAAATATCAAGGTACACATCGGTTAATAATAGTTTGATCCAGATTGAACAATTGTGAAGCAAATAAAATATAACTTAATTATCTACACATACATATGGTTTAAACTCAACCCCAAATGTCATATAATACATGCTCCTGGTGTATAATAATGTCCATAGGCATTGGAATGTTTTTGTCCAAAAAATAATGAAATTAGTACAGTCCTTCATCAGGTACGAATAAATAAGGGGTCCAGATGCAATCAGTAGACGTTTCTCGAATTTCTCCGGCTTTTTCCAGCATGTTCGTGGCAAGCAGTCTAAGGATCTTATACATATAATATCTTTGTTTGTTGAATGCTCCGCATTTGACCTTCGTCTTGGAATTGGGGTTTGGTGCCTGGTAACGCAAACATGTTGTATCTGTCCAGAAGTTCCGCCCTCCATGTGTCCAGAGGCCTGCTCGTACTTGAATGCTATTTGCTCCCATGCCAATTTCCTCTCATCTTGGTCCATCTTGGTCAATCTTTTGTCAACAAAGAGGTGATGGATCTGTGTCTTCTTTGTCTGCATTAACTATGTATGTTGTGTTAAGGCTAACCTAAAGTAGTTACTGACTTGTCCAATACACCATAGTCAAATTGCTGTTCTACTGACTGGTTAAGATGAGTATACTCTGCGGGGCCGCTGAAAAAAATTGAATAATTGAATATAAATAGTGTACATGTTCTTGAGAGAATTTCTGATATACTATCATACTTTCAAATTCTTGCATTTTATTTATTTATTTTGTAATTTCCAAATGTTACACTATGCCAGTAAAATTTTGTTGAGACAGCCTTTTTTCAAGTGGCAGAATGAGGGCCAGATTATTTTTTTTTAAACCCAGGGGCTGTTCAGATACTTTTCATTTTGGCAAAAATCGGGGGAAGAAAAAAGTTTTTTTTTTAATCCTAAACTCTCTCCCTGAGAATCAAATAGTCCGTGTCTCAATATGGAATGTTTCCACATCGTTCAAATATTAATTTTTCAATGGAAAACCATTCCAATCAGACAAATTAGTTGCCATTAGCCACAGCACCAATGATCCATACTCGAATACTCGAATGTTTTTCCGAGCGAGTACTCGCTCAGAACAAATTTGTATGATAATCCCGATAGAATATGCAACTATAATTGCATAACTGCATCGCAGTTGCTGAAATTTTAGGTCAACAGTTAAATACCTTGTATGTTATAGACTTTTTCTTCGGTATTTCGGTAGTTCTCCACACTGATTTTGTTGAAGGTCTACTAAGGGAGAACACTTCTTTAGGGATTACATTTTTAACTGTGTGTCAAGATGGCCATTTACTCCTCAGTCTGTTTTGTAAACAACGGACACCAAGTAATGGGTAAAGTGGTATAATTCCAATTGAAAAGAAATAAAACTTTAAACTAGTCTACTGTTTATTTACACAAATGTACATAATATCGTAACATCACAANCGAGCGCAACATGATACGACCGCAGGATGTCGTCCACTGAAATCTGAAAAAGTGTAATTTAAAGTGAGTATGGACATACGAAGAGCTTGACACAATAATTAGATGGACGCAATAAGGAGATTGACCCAGTAATTAGCTGGACACAAACTAGAGAAAATAAATTTAGCCCTTATGACTCCTTATGATTCCTCTTTGACCCTTTATAGCTCGCAAACGGTAAGAGCTACGCCCAATCCATTGACATACTGCTGAAAACTTATATCAAGGAAATCCAAAGAAAAAAATCCCATCAAAATGCGATGAAAAATAAAAATTTTAGGTAATCTGTAAATTTGCAGTTTTTGGCCCCTTTTATCCTTATAGAAACGGTAAGAGCTACGCCAAATCCGTTGACACACTACTGAAAGCTTGTATCAAGAGGAATCCAATCGAAATCCAATGAAAAATAAAAATTTCAGGATATCTGCAAATTAGCAGTTGTGGCTCATTTAAACCCTTTTAAACCCTTACAATTCAGAAACGCTAAGAGCTACGCCAAATCCGTTGACATACAATTGACTCCTTATGATTCCTCTTTGACCCTTTATAGCTCGGAAACGGTAAGAGCTACGCCCAATCCATTGACATACTACTGATATCTTATATCAAGAGGAATCCAAAGAAAAAAATCCCATCGAAATCCAATGAAAAATAAAAATTTTAGGCTATCTGTAAATTTACGATTTTTGCCCCCTTCGGCCCCTCATAGCTCGGAAACGATAAGAGCTACCGCAAATTAGTGGACTTACTACTGAAAGCTTACATCAAGAGGAATCCAAGTTTCGATGAAAAATAAAAATTTTAGGTTATCTGTAAATTGATGATTTTGTCCTCCATTCGGCCCCACATAGCTGGGTAAGGGAACAAATTACTAAAAATCTAAAAGTAGAGCGCTGTGATAATTTTTCATAAGGAATCCTTTGGAAAAAATTGCTAAAAAAAAATTAATATCTTATTCTAACAGAATAATAATCAGATAACATCTTAAATGCCGACTAAACAGCTCCTTTCTTTTAATTTGTTGTCGGAAAAGACACTCGAGTTCAAATAACAAATACCGAAGTTACTGTGAATTTATTTTCTGCATATGCGCATTTCGACAACTTATGTCTCTTCAGTGCAGATAAAATCTAAACGTTTGGAAGACCATAAAATCAAATATATTAAAAAACTGACAGAGAACAAATGGGTAGATTGCAGTGGTGGCAAACGAAGGTACTGGTTTGCGCAAACATGTCAGGTTCTAAAAAAAACTCCTTTACTGCTTATCGGAAAGTCAGCAAATCCGAGATGTTTCAAAAACATCAAGACTACCCACTGAATACATATCAAACAAGAAAGTTATTTACCTTAGAATATACAAGCGCTGTATGATTGATTTAATTGTTTACATTGCTTTATACCTTTTAACGCAGTTCCACCAGATAAGTTACTCGTTAACTTGCAATTATACAACTGCCTCACAGTTTTATTCATTTTATACCTTTCGTATTAACACTGGTACGCAGGCAGATAAGGTGGTGATCATATCTACTGGTGAGGAGGCTATCATATCATATGCAAAGCTCTGCCCTTAGCTAATTTGGGATTTACATTTAGATCATATTGGTTATTTGTTCTCTATCAGTTTTTAAACATCTTTGAGTTTCTGGTCTTCCAAACGTTTAGATTTTATCATCACTGAAGAGGCATAAATTGTCGAAATGCGCATATGCAGAAATTAAATTCACAGTAATTTCGATATTTAGTTATCAACCAAACACACAGAAAGCCAAGGCAAACAACACAAAATCAACAAGTGACAACAGAGTACCAACATGTGACAACAAAAATACCCTCAAATAACAACACAAAACCAACACCTGCCAATACAAAGCCAACAATAAACAACACAGTACAAAAAACTGGCATCACAAAACCTACAACTGATACCACATTTCACACAACAGACATGTTACCAACATCTGATACCACAGTACCAAAAACAGATAACACAGGGCTAATAATTGAGGACAACAAAGTGCCAACAATTGAGATAACAAGATAGTAGCCAAGCCATACAACAAAGCAGTAGACACATTAGACAACTACAAATCCATACACCAGAAACTTTACCAGATATTGTCTCCACTTTAAAACCAGACAACAACAGCACTCACTTCCACTGACAGCTTTTTGTTCAATCTACTTGAAACAACTCCAACACAATCAAGAAACAGTATTTCAACCTCTGAAGTAACTGAGCTACCAACCATCATCGAGATGTCCACTAACCAGGTACCAAATCACAATATACGCCAGGTTCCGCAACAAACCAAGAGTCACATTATTCGGACACCAAACATTTAAAGCTCTCAACCTCAACAGAAGTTGGACGACCAACCAGTTATCACCAGTTTGTTTTGCCCTGTGAAAGCAACTACTGCAAGGTCCATTTACCACATTTGAAGAAGTAATTCCACCACCTACTGTAGCAGTAACGTCTGTTTCAACAACCAAGAGAACACACGAGACCTACAAGACAGTTCAGACAATTGTGATAATCTCGCACAATAACCTTCAATATAAACCGAATAATCCGGAAAACAAACTCAAAATCAAAAACAACCATATGTAGGAAATAAAGGAGTCCCTCAGCCACAGCAACTTCGCCATGATTCTAACGAGGCCGAAACTACTACGGCAAGAAGGATAAATTAGCACTCAGCCAAAGAAGACGAGATACCCTGGAACATGCAGTCAGTGATGTCTGGCCTAGACTCTCTAAAACAATGCGTTTAAGGAATCAACACGCACTTCAAATGCGCATATGCAGAAAATAAATTTCCAGTAACTTCGGTTTGTTGTTATTTATTACCACTGGGCCGATGCCTCTGCTGGTGGACTATTAGTCCCCGAGGGTATTCGCCAACCCAGTAGTCAGTACGTCGGTACTGACCCAAAAACCGATTTATTGACACTTGTAATATCTAATTTTGTTAAAACTTTTGTTTAAAACTACGGAGCTTAGCTGAAATTTTGGCTTTTCTATTTAGACCCTTTTGGTTACTTGTTCTCTATCAGGTTTTACACATTTTTTGTTGATGGAGTTCCAAATGTTTTGGTTTTATCTGCACTGATGAGACATAGGTTGTCGAAATGCGAATATGCAGAAAATAAATTTACAGAAACTTCGGTATTTTGTTAGTTATTCAAAATATGACCCGACCAAAAAAGTTTGTTCAACACAACTTGTACATTGATTTTTTGAAATTATGGTATAGATACGAAAATGGTTTACATTTTAAAGAAAAAATTAAAAGATTGTTAATTGATAAAGTTTGTTATATTTAGAAAATATTAAAAGATTGTTAACTTATGTTTATTTATAAAGTTTGTTATATTTATCATGAAATAATTATAAAGTATACGTACATGAAGAGAAGCGTATTTACTTTTTTCTACAATCATTACAACAGAATGATGCAATTTTTATCTCACCTAGGAAATTGCTAGGGTGAGCTTTTGCCATCACTTAGCGTCTGTCGTAAACTTTACATTCAAAGATCTCCTTTGAAACCACATGGCCAATTGGAACCAAAATAAATCAAAATAGTCAGTGGATGGTCCCTTTATAAATCGTAATTCCCCTTTACGATGTCTTCCTACTGTGTAAGTCTCCAATATAAAAATATCCCGTAAGATCTTAAATAAAGTGCCTTCGACTCCCATACACAACTATTTCTGGAACAGTCCTTAGTGTGGATGTTTTTTTGTGATATGTTAACGGGTTCATTTCCTTCTTGTTTGTAAAGGCCTTTTTCCAATAGTATTTATTTCATACAAGATGGTTTGCAGTAAAGAGTCTCAAGGAAGTTTAGTTTTGCTGTGACTCATTTTTAAAAAAATCTGTAATGCATTTTTAGTTTTATATTATATTAACTATTCTTAGTTTAATGTTTTGCTGAATTTGAAGATTTTCGGTGTTATTTCTATCTCCATCACCACATAGTGCTACAATGTAAAGTTCAGACTTGATGCCTTCGGTACACTTAGAGAGAATTCTGAGAGAATGTCGACAGAAGTAGATACCCAAATCCACTGGACCATAGACGCTCCAGCCTCTGAGGACGTTTTCACATCGGGCATCAACCCGGGGACAGTTGAAGGTATTCAAGCTACGGAGGAGGGGTTCCCGCATCTAGGACACGTAGTCTTACATATAGGGGGGAGGAAGTCTACATTCAAAGGAAAGAAAATTTCTGTCAAGACCGCGAGCTACTTTGGTCCATGTTCAAGGGTTTGATGTAGGATAAATAATTATAAATATATTTTGAAGACAAGTCTTCACGTGGAGATCCGACTTTTTTAATGAAGGGTTCTATCTATTAGATAAGAAAAGAAAGCAAGAGTGGAGAGTAACAAAAGGGTGGCGGAATTTTGGAATCCAAAAACGTACCGACAGAGTGATCGCGATAAACAAGACTTGCCATACTGGAATTCGAAGAGCCGTAAATAAATATCTTTGATATATTAAAAACGTATATTTTTCTAAAAAAAATTTAAAAAAAAACATTGTGTATGTGTCAGAATTTGTTACAATTTATTTCAATTTGTACGGAGAAACGCCACGCTCCATGCATTATAAAGACCCCTTCTATATTTCTCTAGAGAGCAGACGCACTGGGTGTCGTATGGAAGGCTAAATTTCCTGCCCCTACCCATTTCTCCCATTTTCCTGTGGCAATCAAAGGTCGTTACCCCGGTTGTCCCTTCCACCGTTATTCCTTTCTTCTTTACTTACATTATTTGAATAGATTAACTTGTTCTCGTCCTGATATAAGTGAAATATTGCTCATTGGACGTTAAACTCTTAACTAAGCAACCAACCAATCAATTATTTTTGTCAATTTCAGTAGTTCACTGAATTTATCGTTATTTAATCACGTCTTAGATAATTGGGACGGAAAGCGTTAAATTTCAATGGATTTTATTAATACTTTATCACTTAAAAAATTTAAGTTGTATTTTACTGGACAGGCTATTTATAAGTAAACCATGAAAAATAAACGACAATGAGTATTTATATTTTTCGTTGTAGAAGACCAGGAGGGGATAGATTTTTNCTCCAAAGTGATTATTTATCAACAAACTTGTTCTCGTCTTGATATAGCTGAAATATTGCTGAGTAGACGTTAAACAATATTCAATCAATCAATCGATCTGTCGATTGTTAACTTTCCTTCAAAGATTTATAGATAACAGAAAATTGATTCGAACAAAACATTCTACAAGGGTTACTCATGATATATCAGTGCAAGCATTTAAGTTATGTTTTTTTGTTTTTTTTTTTTTGTGGTTTACACTTACTTGTCAATTTTGCTGAATGATAAGCTATTGCTATGAAATAAATTGAAGTCTTACAGAGTGATAAGACTGAAGATGACATAATAGGGAAATTTGAAACTGAGTTTCCAGGGGAAGGATGGCTTTTTTTTCGATGTATAATTTTAAACAAACGAGCCAGATTTGATTTAGGACCTTCCAACATTATTCCCTTAAAGTTCGGTTGAATCAGCTTCAGTCTTCTCAGAGGAGTTGATGAGAATGAAGCATAGTTAAAAGCCAACAAACCGACGGATAGACGACAAGCTGACAATGGACGCCAAGTGATAGCAATATCTCACATTTACCCTTCAGTTCACTCGGGCGAAAATCCACTTCATATGTGTATTAAATGTTCATATTTTACAAAAGGATGTGGAGTAAATGAACATGAGACCATAACACATATGTTAACTCCAACTGCAATAATTTTAATGAACTGTATGGCCATTTCGGAAATTTATTCCTTAGCAGCACTAGAACCCAAACAAAGGAAATCCATAATTTCAAAAAATGTATTAAATGGATAAAACCAAACGAAATTCGAAAAATCGGATATATCAAATATAGTTAAGAACGATGGAGGGAGTTAATCCCTGTGAGTCGGCCCTGTTTAGGAGGGGTCATATTCCGCAAGCCGGAGATACTATTTCCATTTCTATACCCCGGGGTTCCCTTGGGGGATGAAAGAATGAGGCCATCAACCATTTCCGCAAGCGGAAATATTAACTGTCGGAGATTGTAAATGAAAAATGTGAGGCCTATATCGCCCATATTCACCGGACAGATAATGTCATGAGTGATGGCGATGAGGTCAAAATTGTCAAAATATCTTTCGCACCTGACTACCCCATCAAGACATGATTGGTCGTTTATTTAATGTAAAACGTCAAGTGAGCAATATTTAACGAAAACAAATTAATCAATTAAAGATTCTTAAATAAGAAATAACGGTAGAATGAGCAACAGGGTTAATGACAACCGACTGTCTCCGGAAAATGGTAGAGATGGGTAGGGACAGGCAATTTAGCCCTCAACATATTATTCAGTTGGGTGTAAACATAACATTTCGTCCTAGTTAACTTAAAACTGTTTCTAAGTTAACTTGAAGTTTATTTAGAGCAGTCATAGAGCAAATTATAGAAACGATCATTAAGAATGCCAGTCAAGTTGCCCCCTCATAAATAAAGACAAGTCGCCAAGACCCAACCGTTATAATTTTATACGAAATCTGGTCATAAATTTATTAAATTATTAAATATGAAGAGAAAATATACAAAGAACAACAACGACGCAGAAGGGTGGCACCATCGAATTAACAAGAAAGCGAAGAAAGCCAATCTCATCTCAACTATACGTTTTCATCATTCTACTACACAAGGAAGCAAAACTAATAGCCACACAACTCAAAATGATGACCGAGGGAAAAATAAGAAGATACCAACGAAAGACGACGATGTAACCACAACAAAAGATATTCAGCCTGTGGGACCAGTACAAACAGGAACAGATGACAGTCAAGTGGGAAGATACATGCAAGCAAGTAAACACTAGAAAAGTCTTCATTTAGGTAGATCTCAATATGTTGGACATTTTCTGTTACATTTTCTTTTAGTGTTATACTAAAAATATTCTGACTGTTCTATGATATATACAAGTAAGTAAACTTTATTTTACGTTAATAACGCATGTTACATACTGCTAATTAATATGAAAAACAGTTTACCATTGGTAGTGCTATTAGTGTTCTGATATAAATTTTCTGATTTGTGCTATGATATATGCGTGCATGTTAAACGTGATGAACGTATGTTTTCCCTAACTGATGACATCTTTTATAGTTTCAGCTTTAGCCATGTTGATATTTGAAATAATAAATGCATATATGTTTCTTGTCTCTGTGAAATCACGAGGGACGAGTTGAAAAATAACATTTCAACATGAATGAATTCGTTCTATATCCATACTGCTTTAAAGACATTCTTACATAGCAAGTTAAAAACACTGGATGATTAGTCTGATGTAGTGGGCGACTTGTCTGGTGGGATACTTGACCTGATTAACCTCTCTAACTTAAGTTAGAACAGTTCTAAAAGCCTAGAGCAATTTTAAAACTGGTAATTTTAATGTGTCTTAGAATAGTTCCATATGGGTCATGATAAGGGCTATCTTTGTGACGATCAGACGTGATTAATCCGCATTGAATACACAAATTTTCTTTCCTTAACACGATAGGAAGTTTTATTATTGCAGGCATCTAGAATACAGAAATTGTCCCTTTTGTCATTTGATTTTTAGTCGTGGGGTGCAAGAGAGTGTCTGTTGGTGTGTTTTTGGGCATATTCAGCTGAGCATCAAATGTTTCGGTAAAATAAATCGGCTGTTTACCGTTTTCGGACCATTTGGCGTTTTCTTTTCCTTACTTTGTGTTAACTGTTAAAGGGAAAAGAAAAAGCACTGTAGCTGTAGTAACCCTAAAAATGTGTCATTTTTTTGTAGATTGTTTAAATTCCTTTAAAAGATGTTAGAAATTTAATAAAACTCATCTTTCCTCTTGTAAAACTATAGAAAGTTCCATGAAATTGCAGAAAATGCCCCTTGTTTTATGTTTTAGTCAAATTACAGTTAGTTTAATGATTGCTGGCATCGATATTATATCGATTGCAGAAAATGTCTCTTTTGCCATCTGTTTTAGTCAAATAAAGAAAGTTTTATGATTGTGGGCATATGTTTTATTCAGATTACAGGAAGTTTTATGACTGCATGCATGGATGTCATGTCAGTTGCACAAAAATAATTCCAATTGCTATTGCAACGTCCAATTTCATTGGTCAACGTCACGAACAACAACGAAGTTATTTTCTCGATAAACGCTTCTTGCCCGTAAATACGCTCCGAGGAAAATAGTGCATTACATGGTGACTTCAAATTCAGTGAGAACATTGTTTTAATATCAAAGAATTGGAATTATTAGAAATAAAAGTAATTTTGGAGGAGTTAATGGATGTGTAAACACGGCCTTTCACTCACAAACTTTACATAAAGTTCTTCGGACTTTATTTAGTTTGTGAGCGAGTCGGCCGCGTTTACACATCGATAAACTCCTCCAAAATTACTTTTATTCCTATAATGACCCATTTGCCATGTCTTAATCGAATTACAGTACGTTTAATGATTGTGGGCATGGATATTATATTGATTGGAGAAAATGTCCCTTTTGCCATAGATTTCTGCGCCTTTCGCATGTTATGTCTTTGTATCTTTGTTTTTCCGATGTTGCAATTATTCTTGGATTAGTCGTTTTAGACTTACAGTTCGATTGCAACTTACTTTCCTACTTGCACTATATTTGATAAAAACATGCCCTTGACAGACATATAGATAAAAATATTTAAATTGGCGTGAAGGAGCTTTTATTTAGTTTTGAACATGCACAAGAAACACTACTTGAAGTCTGAAGGTTAAGGATGTTTTCAGTGGGATATTGGCATGCGTTAGTAACACATAAGACATTTATGCAATGTAATTGTTTAATTATTACAAAGGTATTATCATCGTTATTTTATCGATGCACAAGCAATTCTTTTTTATATTTATGCTTTTATCAGCATTACCATAGTACCCTTTGTAATATTTTTGTCAAACTAATATGATGTAGTTTATACCTAGCTTTCACTGTGAAGTCCATTTTACATTCGAGCTTCCTGATTACATATGTGGTGAGGAGGATCAATGTGCTTATGGCTATCATCACCAACATGGTCATGGTTATAGTGTTAACATGCAAGACAATAATGCAATTAATAAAAAGAATTATGTATACATTTTGTTCATTAATTATTAATGTTTCTGTGTATAAGAATCTGCAATGGATTAAATATTGTAAGAGCTAGTTAAATCACAAATGGAATCGGCTATAGGTTCTACTTAGTTTATTGAAATTGGCTGTTCGTATAGTCTTTCCAAGAAATTCGATTTTGAGTATGATAATTCTTTTGAGAGTTTTTTGGACGTAATTGGTTAACTCTCCATCAACTGAAATCCTAACAGAGAAGTATGATCATTTTCGTTTTGAAAGTAATTGTTTGGTTAATCTTGTTATCTGTTTCTTTACATAGTGGTCTCGGTGCACTCTGCTTGATTGTAATCCAAAAAGGGCGAAGCAGTGATCTTTAATATATTCCAATGACTGATTGTTTTTATATGCACTTTGCTGCATCGGGACTAGTTGCTCAACTCCGCTTGATTGATTGACGTTTCACGCCAACTTCAGCACTATTTCACCTGTCTTGTGATGAACCACGATAATAAATATATAAATTATCAATATAAAACCACAATAGCTGTATACAAGTAAAACAAGAGTGTATAATATAAAAAAAAACGTTATAGGAAAAATTTCAGTTTAACTGTTACAATATAAGAACTTTTAAGATAAATCTATTTAAATCTTACTAAATTAATTGATTTCTTTTTTTAAAAAAATGAACAATGTTGTCGGCAGCGACATTTGTTAATAGGTCTTTAAGACGATCAGCAGAATAAAAATCACGCCTGATATCGGCAACATCTACACACAATTAAAACATTGGATTGAATAAGGACAAATGCATGGAATTCATTCAGTTCGGTCGTCGCTGATGACTATGTGTTGTTCTAGTGTGTCCAATACGACATCGGGTCAACATTACCTGTACCCTACCGTTTTTATTGCAGGAACCGACTTGTTTACCAACGTCTGACTGCGTTCCATGTAGTCTATTATTTTCAGATCCCATTTGACCTGTCATAACGTTAAAATGTATTAAACGAATAATGACTTGGACAGTCCGCTATCTCGTTATCTAGTGTACCTTTGGCTTCTTGGTCAGCAACTGTGTTTACATAGATCCCCACATGACTAGGGATCCAAACATAAATGACTTCTTTGCCAAATGCTACAAGTGACTTATTTTCAAATTAATTTGGTGTTTTGTTTTACGACTTTCAATTCGCTTTAAAATAACGAGTAGTTTCGTGTGTATGTTGAGCCTTATAAATATATCGCATGTTACTTAACCAGATACAAGGTACAAATTATTAATGTTATTCGTCTCTAATACTACACCGAGCATTCAGTCGGCCTTCCTCAAAAGAAAAAATTCCGTCAACAAGAATGATGATAAGAACGAAACGATTCATAAACAAATCAGTGTTAATGAGGGGGTATTAATCTGATGATGGTGTTTGTATGGTTCTGTTTTTAAAACAGTTGAACTTTTTTGTGGTAAGAGTTAGATCAATAGGCTTACTCCGTTAAATTAAGATAACACGTGTGGTTTTGTTATCTCAAGTAGAGCCTAGTCTGCTTGTAAAACACTGTCGCACTACGGAAGAAAGAAAACGTCCTGAAGGGTTTGGTACAGAATCATTTATTTTAGAAGACATCGGCAGTATCAGTGAGATGCCAGTATGTGTGTGTAAAATTTTCAGTTCATTAGATCTCAAAGCTAATTTTACAGATGCAAGCAAAGAATGTTAGTAACGTCCCTGCTTTTCTGGATCTTTAATCATTTTTGGGGCATTTTTGAACAACATATCTGTGAAAACGAGGATTAGAAATGCCCATAGTAATAAGCTGTTTGCGAGTTACGCCATATTTAGATATCAAATGTTCATATCTATTATTTAACTTCGTAAAAGTGTTCAACAACTTATGAGATCTGTAACCTTGTTGTAAAAGCTTGGCTGTGATAGTAAGGTTATGTTCATTAAAATTGTCAAGAGTAGAACAAACGCGTGCAATTGTACTTATTGAGAAATATACATCCCGTAGAATGGAGCTTAAGGGATGTCGCCGTCAAGGAAAGGAAAATTAGTAATAGTAAAATCATCCCTTTTATCGTGTACTTTAGTTCTATTTTACAAGAGTCAATATTGAAAAGTTAGACCCAGAAAAGGGCAGTATTTTGAGGCATTGTTAGCTTTATTTAATTTCGGATCTTGTGGATAAATGATGTCTACATAATCTATAAATTGGGGATGGTCCATAGTAAGGATATCGTCAAGATAAAAGCTTTGTCAATATTTTGGAGAGATAGGTTTAAAGTGACCAGTGTGGACACTTTTGTGTGACTTTTATTCAGCTTCTGATGCAAATGCGTTTTAGCAGGTTGCACTAATACTCCCTTTTCGTGTTGATTTAACAGTGACAGTTGTATTTGTATATGTCATAAAACACTTTTTGACACGGATTATATGTTTTACAAGTTGAATAATGAACCTTTTCATGCCGTCTTAAAATACCTTTACATTTATATGATCTACCACACGCACAATGGTAAGTTTTTATGGTCATTATCTTCATTATTGTCTTCATCAGTATTTACTACAGGAATGATTACTGTATTCCAGTCTGCCACTGTTTCTTCGTCCCCAATCGTCAAGTACAGTCGTTTGCTTTGACTTTATTATTGACCTCATTCAAAGGCCAAGTTCTACTAAACACTTTTTTTAATTGAAAGTCCTTTTTATCTTCAAAAAAGCTTTTTTGGTCCAATTGTGATGCATTTTTTCAATGGATTCCTTATGAAAAATTAAGACAGCGCTCAACAATTAGATTTTTGGTAACTTATTTCTTTTCGTCGACATTCTGCGGTCGTATCATTCTGCGCTTAGCGTAGCCCTTTACTTTATTGCAGTGAACACATCTAATATAATGATTTGAAGGGTTATAAGTTAAAATGCCCTTGAAACAAGAACTGCATATGTTAAAAGCGTTGTTCCATTGCTTGTTTTCCCACGTATTTTTTGGAGATTTTGTCACATTTGCTTTTACTCCATATCCCTTCAATGCTTACTAAAGTGAACATTTTACTGAATCACCTTCCGTCTTATGGTGTTCTTGCTTTTGCCTTGTCTCTGGACTTTGATTTGTGTAATCTTGTACTTTGTTCCTTCTGTATTCTACTGCCGTTGTTTTCTTAAAATTTCCTGTCTGATGGGATCCAATGGAGCAACATAAGTGAATGGCCCAATGTTATTTACTTTTTTGATAACAGAGTTTGGCGATTATGTGATACATCCGCAAACGAATACCGAAGCAAGAACAAGGAAAGGAGAAATTCTAAAATCATAAATCCAAAATCACGGCAATTCACAGCAACACGAATTGAGACAGTATGACAAAGACAAAACAAACAAAAATGTACAAGAACGCCACAAAAATAAAGCACTGTGTGTGAACCCCTATAAAAACTGAGGTATCATCAGGTGCTCAGGAAGGGTAAGCATGATCTGCTCCACTGTGGCACCCGTCACACTGCCAGTGAAAAGTCCAGTTTTGTCCAAGTCGGTGTTTGTCAGTCCGGTAACAAACTCTGGATCTACTAAAAAATATCTGTTCTCATTTGTGAAACAGAAACATTATAATTGTCTGTCAAATCGTGGTGACGACCGTAAAACTTCTGTAGTGACAATTGCAACCGTGACTGAACATACCCTTGATGTATAAGTTTTTGAGACAGTAATTTCGCTCTGTTGACAAAATCGCTGTACAAACTACAGGCACGGCAATAGCGAATGAGTTGTGAAATGTACACGCCATATGCCGGAGAAGTGGAAATATTACTGCGCAAAAACGGAAAGTTCACTATTGGAAAGTCAAAATCATCACGCTTGTCGTAAAGTTTTGTTTTCAGACGACCAGAGTTGTCAATGTCTATATGTCAATGAGGTATAGGTCCAGGTATGATGCTGATGATGGTATATCAGTGGTCTCTTTAATTTCGAGTTCATTTGGGAATATAAGATGAAGGTTATCCGTAAATTGAGGATTGTTCAATGAAAGAACATCATCTATATAACAGAAACTGAAATTAAAGGATTTGACTAGCTTATTGTCTTTTTTCTGAACTAGCCCTTGTGATTGATTTAACATCAAAACATTTGACTGCTACATTGGTTGTTTGATTGGAATCTCCGATTGTTAAGTTCTCAATTTCTTCTCTCCGTACTTCTAGTGGTATTGTTGCTGTGGAGTCTGCATAGCAAATACAGATTTGTCTACCATTGAATCATTTTTCATCTTTTGTTTTTCAGCTTGTCCCTTATCAAAAACTTAAACTGTAACTGTTGTCTACAAGAAAAAAAAATAGCTTACATAATTTTTAAGGTTGCTCATTTTGTTACGATCCGATAAAAAACATGGCCATCAGTGCGGAACTTAGGTTTAACATTGGACTTAAGGGAAAAATCACATTTTCATCTTCTCCTCTGAAACCACTGAAGCAAATTCAACCAAGCATTACAGGAATGTTGTACTAAAGGTCCTAAACAAAGATTGCTATTTTGTTCCGATCCGATAAAAAAAACATGGCAGCCGGCACCATTTGACCCTAAGGAAAAATCACATTTTCATCTTCTCCTCTGAAACCACTGAAGCAAATTCAACCATACTTTATTGGAAAGATGTACTAAAAGTCCTCAACAAAGATTTCTCATTTTGTTCCGATTCGATTAAATACATTGCCGCCAGCACGGAGCATAGTTTAACATTGGACCAATGTGGGAAAATGACATTTTAGCTGTCGCGAAGTTCACTTTTTTGGAATAGGTAGCTATTCCATAACAGGTATTTTCGCGTTCACTAGTGAACTTCAAAAAGCAAGTTGAACTAAATGTTTAGAAGGTCCTTTGAAAAAAATACTTATTTCAATAGGTGCCAATGGATAACCAAGCTATACATTAAACCCGATTGGTATAAAGATAATTTTGGTCATGCATGGCAGAGTAGCATTTTGTCAGGTGAGCGGTACAAGCTCAGTCTCTGAGTCTCTAGTTATTAGATTCAAATGAAACCAACACTTTTGTAAAACAGGAAGGAGGGTCTGCAGAAAGACCTGAATAGGGTCCATCAGAATCACGACAGAACCATACTTCAAAAACAGAGTGAGTATTTTTTTCCCTTTAACTTTATTTCTGAGGAAACAACGGCAGTAGAATACCGAAGGAACAAAGAAGAAGTATTTACAAAAATCGAAGAGAAAAGACATGGCAAAAATGAGATCACAGAAAACAATGACGTAAGACAGCAACAAAGCACAGAAATAAAAAAAAACCACAACATTTACAACCAAGGCACTCGCAGTGTGAACTCTAATGAAACTGTGAGTGTCATCAGAGTGATGGAGTCTGAGAGTGAAAAGATATGGAGTAAATGCACATGAGACCATAAAACATGTAAACTCTAACTATAATTAATTTCAATGTACTGTATGGCCATTTTGGCAATTTATGCTTCATCTGCAGTACTGACAGATCAAAAAATTGGAAATCAAAAGATGCTGGCTGTGACTGTTGACATATTACTAGATAAACCCCATATATATATAATGGGGTTGTACAATAAAATACTTTGCATTTATGAAGAAGTAATTGAATATATACTGTAAAAATTAATAATTTTTTCCTACATTTTCAGACCTACAGAAATAAAAGAGATGCTCAATAACTATCAAAGGTTAATGAGTCATAACATTGAGGATCTTGTCATCAAAATTGCCTACCATTCCAATATAATAGTCAAGCAGAATGAAAATTTCAGGAGAATATCCAGTTCATTAAGCAAGTAAAAACCAGGAAGCACAATGCATGCTAGACAACATATTAAAGAAAAATTAATGACAGTCAACTGTTTCTGTGCTATGAAAAGGAAAGTACATGTATGGAAACCAAGTGACTTGTTAAGACTATGAATGAAAAGTTGGATTTTGTAATTGTCTTCTTTATAAGTACATCCTTGCTCTGGATAATGCATTTTGTATTTTTAGCTCACCTGGCTATGCCCGGGTGAGCTTTTGCCATCACTTGGCGTCCGTCGTCCGTCAACAATTTCAAAAATCTTCTCCTCTGAAACTGCTGAGCCAATTGTAACCAAACTTGGCCTGAAGCATCACCAGGGTATGCAGTTTAAAAATTGTGTTCGATTAGTCCGAAGACCAAACAACATGGCTGCTGTTACTAAAAATAGAACATAAGGGTAAATTGCTGTTTTTGCAAATAACTCAAAAACCGTTACAGATATCAAAAATCTGACATGGTGTAAAAGTGATCAGCATAGCAAGATCTACCTGCCCTGCAGTTTTGAAGAAAATCCGATTACCCGTATTGGAGTTATTGCCCTTTTTCCGTAAAATTTTCAAAAGTTGTGCCTTTTTTATTTTTTATTTCAAAAAGTGTAACAGATAGAGGTCAAGTGTAAATTGCAAAAATGTTCAGCAAATCAAGATCTACCTACCCCTGAAATTTTGAAGAAAATCCCAAAACCCTTTTAGGAGTTATTGCCATTTTTTCACCGAATTTAAAATTTTCGTATTTTTCCTCTTTTATTTCCAAAATTATAAAAGATGAAGGTTAAGTGTAAATTGATGAAATGTTTGCCATGCTATGGTGACTTCTAAACTGATGTTGAAAATTGTTCCTTGACCTATTTTCAAAACGGCCGCCAAAAAAGGCGGGAAAATTCAGTATTGTCTGATTTCAATGAAATTTGGTTTCCAAATAGATATTGATGTTGTGACTTCAAATCCGGTGTTGAAAATTGTTCTTTGACCGCCATTCTCAAAATGGCCGCCAAAAAAGGCGGGAAAATTCAACATTGTCCGATTTCAATGACATTTGGTTTCCAAATAGATATTGATGTTGCAACTTCAAATCCGGTGTTTAAAATTGTTTGTGACCACCATTTTCAAAATGGCCGCCAAAAATGGCGGGGAAAATTCAAAATTGTCCGATTTCAATGACATTTGGTTTCCAAATAGATATTGATGTTGCGACTTCAAATCCGGTGTTTAAAATTGTTCGTTGACCTCCATTTTCAAAATGGCGGGGAAAATTCAACATTGTCCGATTTCAATGAAATTTGGTTTCCAAATAGATATTGATGTTGCGACTTCAAATCCGGTGTTGAAAATTGTTCGTTGACTGCCATTTTCAAAATGGCCTCTAAAAAAGGCTGGAAAATTCAACATCGTCCGATTTCAATGACACTTGGTTTCCAAATAGATATTGATGTTGCGACTTCCAATCCGATGTTGA
Source organism: Modiolus philippinarum (assembly GCA_002080025.1). NCBI lineage: Eukaryota > Metazoa > Mollusca > Bivalvia > Mytilida > Modiolidae > Modiolus > Modiolus philippinarum. The sequence goes on along the minus strand of MJUU01067150.1, from coordinate 134,035 downwards.
AAATTGTTCGTTGACCGCCATTTTCAAAATGGCCGCCAAAAATGGCGGGGAAAATTCAAAATTGTCCGATTTCAGCGAAATTTGGTTTCGAAATAGATATTGATGTTGCGACTTCAAATCCGGTGTTGAAAATTGTTCGTTGACCGCCATTTTCAACATGGCCGCTAAAAAAGGCTGGAAAATTCAGTATTGTCCGATTTCAATGACATTTGGTTTCCAAATAGATATTGATGTTGCGACTTCAAATCCGGTGTTGAAAATTGTTCGTTGACTGCCATTTTCAAAATGGCCTCTAAAAAAGGCTGGAAAATTCAACATCGTCCGATTTCAATGATACTTGGTTTCCAAATAGATATTGATGTTGCGACTTCAAATCCGATGTTGAAAATTGTTCGTTGACCGCCATTTTCAAAAAGGCCGCCGAAAATGGTGGGAAAATTCAACATTGTCCGATTTCAATGACATTTGATTTCCAAATAGATATTGATGTTACGACTTCAAAACCGATTTTGAAAATTGTTTGTTGACTGCCATTTTCAAAATTGCCACCAAAAAAGGCAGGAAAATTCAACATTGTCTGATTTTAATGAATTTGATTTCCAAGTAGATATTGATGTTGCGACTTCAAAACCGATGTTGAAAATTGTTTGTTGACTGCCATTTACAAAATGACCTCTCGACTTCAAAACTGGTGTCGAAAGTCAGGTTCTTAGCAAGAACGTTTTTTTTTCAAAATAGCCCAACAAAGAAATATAGTAAAACATCATCAGACTCTTACAACAGTTCAAGATATTGGAGGTGTTTGAGCTACAAAAGTTTGAGAAACTGAAGTTACAATGTTCCCTTGATTGTGGCAACTGAAAGCCAGGTGAGCGATACAGGCTCCTGGAAGCCTCTGGTTTTTTTATTATCCTGTATCTGTCTATCAGAATTTAGCATTACCACGAATACCCGATACACAACACTTATGTTATAGCTCTGGCAGTCTTTTTCAATTTTTTTTCTTTGATCCTCTTCTTTAGACACTAGTCTTTTGACAGACGTCTATAATAAGGTCATCCTTGATCGCTTAAACGTTTTGCATCTGCAGTATCAGTAAATTTTTCGAACAAGATTTTCAGAGATTCCGATTAGTGTCAATGAAGCCAGAAGATGAAACTCCATTCTCGTATCGCCTCTCATAAATTCGATGCCAAATGTTCTCGTATGTTACATCGAAAAAACCTTAATATACTCTCCACCTGGATTCACTTAGCGACAAACGTCTGTTCTGCGAGATTCACAACACCTTGAAAATGAACAAGAACAAGAGTTGAACGACGTCGAATTCGAAGGATGCTCAAACTTACAGTCTTCAGATTCAGTCAGTGTAGACGTATGTTTTGAATATGAAACGCCGCTTGATAAAGGTAACAGTGAAGATGAAAATGATAACATAGAGACTGAATGAGAAAGTGATGTAAAAATTTTCAAGATTTGATTCTTTAATATCATATGTATATATTTTAAAGTATACTGAGCCCCCCCAAAAAAAAAATTAAGGATCATATTCATTTAATAAAATCATGCATCTTGATTCTCGTCTTCACGCATGGGCATAACCACTGTTCCGATTATTGATTGATTAGTTAGAGTTTAACGTCTAGTGAGCAATATTTCAGCTATATCAGGACGAGAACAAGTTAATCTACTTTAAAGATTGTAAGTAAAAGAAGAAAGAAATAAAGACCACTGTTCCGATAACATGAAATTTTGCAATGTACTTACCATTATGATCATTTTCTGCAATTTTCGAATTTTCAAAATTTCACATTTTTGAGAATAAAAAAATCATGTTTTTTGCAAATAAATCACGACTTTGAAATTTTTATCGAGTTGTTCAATCTTTTTACTGCCTACAGATCTCAGGTCACAAAAGAAATGCTGAAAAGTAGCAAGGAAATGGGAGTTCACATTAGGGTACCCTTTTTGTCCCATACAAAAATTTCCACTTGTTTTGGTCATTTTCAAAATTCGGAGGGGTTTGGTGCGAAGATAAAACATTTTGACCTAACAGTGCCGTTTGAATAATCAGGACACAGTAATTGTGAAATACAAGGGTTCATTGCATCGGTTCCTGACAAAAATTTGATTTGTTTTTAACACGGACAGATTTTTGGGGTCAAAATGCAAATTTCAGATATTTGTGTTTTCCGAGGAGGCATGACCAGGTGGAAGGTTGACCCCATTGACTTTTTAGCTCACCTGGCCTAAAAGGCCATGTGAGCTTTTGCCATCACTATGCGTCCGTCGTCCATCTGTCTGTCAACAATTTCAAAAATCTTCTCCTCTGAAACCACTGTTCCAAATGTAACCAAACATTGCTAAATGTAGACGTAGAAAAATTATCACCTTGAACCAATGAACTATCAGAAAACTCCAAGGGCTTGCTTGTTTCAACACAAACTGACTCATAAATGTATCCGACGAATCAAAACAATCAGTGCTATTTTCATCAATTTTCTGAGCTTCAACACATTTCTTTTTCATAGCACGAGTAACTGCACAGGCAGGATACAACCCAGAAAACTCCTGTTCAGCAGAATCAGAAACCTGATCAAAAGAAGGCTGGTCTGTCACAAAACAATTTCTTTGAACTTTATCCCCAGCTTAATCATTACCAAAAAGAAGTTGAACACCTTCGAAGGGCAATGATGACTTGATACCTAAGTCACAGGTCCAGAAACAATATCCGAAGACAAATAAACATTATGGAGAGGAATAGCAGTATAACCACTAGAATCTACCCCTTTAATAAGAACATTTCTACCAGTACTAGAAACATCATCAAACGGCAGGGTCTCCGCCAACAAAAGAGACTGAGAAGCTCCAGTATCTCTTAGAATTCGAATGGAGGTAGAATTACAAAAATCACTCGAAAGCGACACAAAACCATCACTAATAAATGGTTCAAAAACTTCCATAATGGGACTAGATGGGGATTTGACATCGACCTTACAAACAGGATCAGAAACAGACTTAACCTCAGAAAAAGAACTATGCACATCTGTATCAAAATAAGGCAAACATTGTGACGACTCAACAAAACCACTGGGTTTTACTTCACTTTCCTTCCTTTGCTTTCACCTATAACAGTCAAGATATCAAATGGTCTTCCTTCTTACAATAATTACAGGAAATCGACTTGAATGGTCTCTGTGACTGGGAGGGAGGATAGGACTTGGACGATCTATTTACTGGACGTTGCCTACTATTTACATCATTTGAAGGTCTGGGTGAAAAATTTGTGGAATTATTATTTCTGAAAAAATTCTAATTGTGTTTTATGTGTGAGTGAAAAATCATCAGCTAAACGTGCAGGAATTACCAAAGTTGAAGCTTTTTATTCATCAATAAAAGTTTTAATGTCAGTATTAATACATCTTTTAAATTCTTCTATTAAAACTAACTGGCGTAATTTCTGATGATTGTTATTTTCTTTGATGAACACCAACGATCAAATAGTTGCTCTTTTGTTCTAGCAAACTCTACATAGGTTTGGTCACTCTGTTTTTCTGCATTTCCCGGTAAGCTTCAGGGACCAGTTCATAGGCTTTAAGAATTAACTCTTTTACAGTGTCATAATCTGAAGCCTGTTCTACTGACAACTAATGTAAATTTCCCTGGCTTTACCAATTAACACACTTTGTAATAACATTGACCAATTGTTTTTGCCACTATAAATTTTCAGCTATTTTCCCAAAATGCAGAAAATGTTTGTCAACATCCTTTTCTTGAAAAGGAGGGACCAACCTGATGTTTTTAGCAACATCAAATGTCTGAGAATTCTGAGAAAGGTGCTGATTCTTATCAGCTAATTCCATTTTTTTTTCATTTCTAATTGAAAATTTGGCTCTTTTCCTAATTTTAATTTTCTTTCGTCTCTTTCTTTTTCTTCTCTTTCTCTTTCCAATTCTAATTTCTAATTCTTTCTGAATTTCTAATTTTTTAATTTCCAAATCAGTTGTTTGAATGCCAAAAGTCTCCAAAACTGATTTATGAAAATAATCTTCTTAGACCAAATAATTTGCAATCACATTTTGAATTTCTAATTTTCTCATTCCAGATTTGACGTTTAATTTCAAATGTTTCCCTAAGATAATTAATTAATTCTTTTTTAGCTTCTCAAAATTCTCCACCTGACACGTAGACATGAATTGTTTAGGATTAAATGACATCTTGTAAAAAATTTTTTCTGACTTTTAAGAAAAAATATTTTTAACAAAAATATAATAATTTCTTTTTTAAAACAATTTCGAAGATCCGGACGATAGCCCCCAATTTCTGTTATGTGGCAGAAACGACCAATAAATTATTGTAAATTGAAGTCAGCAATGATAAAACAAAATTGCCAAAATTAACTTTTTAATCAGACAAAAAATAATTTTTTTACAAAGTAAATACAATAAATGACTTATCTGATAATAATGAAGTCCAAGTAATAATCCAAATGAATAGTTCAATTAATTCCACCAATAAATGTCCAATAGAATATTCCTTATAATCCTCACTAAATAGTTGATAAAAGATTCACAATAAATGATGTCGATTTCCAATACAAAAGATGTGCGTAATAATCCTGAATAAACCAATTAATCCTGTATAAACTTATTAAACTGACTGCCTTAACCCTTTTCAGCTAACGTATATAAATACATTTATTCTTTCCAGAAAAATCTTCACAAGATATAACTAGAACATTCTAATCAATTAATAATCACATGACTAAAATGGTTATGTAAGGAAAACCTCTTGAAAAATCTATGTGTTAAATATTAAGTCAATGTTCTAGAAAAATCTACATAATCTAAGGTGTAATAACCTTAACCTTGTTTATTTTAAACAAGTTACATAACTAGACCAAACAAATTACATAATATTAAGGCCGTACAAAATAAAAACAATGAATAAAATGCATTATAGAATATTTACAACATTTAATTACCTATAACACTCTACAAAAGAATCTTTTCATAAAACCAAATTCTTTACGCTTGTCCTTGTAAAGCTTTGCAGGAAATTTTAAATTAATTTCAGTTGTCTAATTTCAATCAACTGGTATTTAACCTCGACAGAAGTATATGATGAATTAATATGGTTCCTGATATCATTGGAAAAAATATGTGGCCTGTTGGTAGAAATGTTGAAATCTGCTTCAGTATCATAATCATTTCTTATACGTGCGCCTTCATAATCCGTCCTTGGACCAGATGTTTCTAGCGAGGAAGTACAGCCCTCCCGTTTTCTGGATATTTTCACTATCATCTTAGAATACCAGTAGTTGTTCTTTCATTGTGATCGTTGTCTGTCTATTCTGTTTCACCATGTTCTTGGCGGATGATTCTAGTGAGGGTGCAATCAATATTTAAAGACACAAAGGTTATTTCAAATGGTGTTTTTGTAGATATTGATTGTGCCATGTCTTGGGTATAACTGACAAGTTCTTAAATAAAGATTATTTGATGAACAATTGCTCTCTTACGAGGAGGTTTATGAAATCTTGAATTATCTTCATGTCCATTGACCGTAAGTATTGTCCTTTGTTGTCTGATGCAGTTAAACTAATTCATTTCATTTATTAAATCTTTAAGGTCACTCCACATCTCTGGAGTACATTAGTCAAGTAGTGCAACAATATTAATTTACAAGACAAATTCAATTTGTAGATTGTATAAATGCTTACAGTAGATATTACCATTATTATTACTTTTATTATTACATAATGATTTTATTTGAATAATTTCATTGGTTTAAAACATGTCACGTCATATTCTATCAATCTTGATATTGTTTGATTGAAAACAATATTGACCGATGGCGTCATTAATCCTGAAGTCACACGACTTTCAGCCAATCAGAAATATTATAAGTATGTTTGGCAATGCAAACAATTCAAGGATCAACAAAATGGCGTTGGGATAATAGGAGACGTCTTTTTTTCTCTGCTTGAGATAAGAAGCATTTTGAAAATAGACTACTATTTACAAAATACTCGGAAGGTGATCGAATAAGAATATGCGATTCACAGTCGGGGTATTGCGTTTTAGTATTTCTTTATTTTTCACCTCGATTTCGGTAGCTTGTCTATAATTTGTTATAGGAATTCAGACCGAGTGCTGCAAGGTGGGTGCACTCATTGTATTTTTTTTACTTTTGCCAAAAAAAAAGTGAATTTCAATATCATCTTTTTCGCTAAAAAATCAAAACGACGGAATTACAATTTTTTGTGAATATATGCTAAACAAACTGTACATACCAACATATTCTCATGAAGTATGATTTCGGGGTATTGCACAATCGAGTGATTTATTTCGCAAATTATATAAAATCAGCAACAGATGCCATAAGCCTCAAATTCAGTAGATGCCTGCATTTTTTAATGCAGAGATCATCTCTGCATAATTACAAATTTACAACTAAAATTATAATTTCACAAATAACGTTATCCTGAACAAAATAAAAACAAAAATGCATGTTTGACACGTGTCCATTTCCAGGCTATTTTCTTACTTTATTATTTTTAAACTTATCACTGTATTTATTCATTTCTCAATGTTTGACAGCTACCTAAATGTACTCATCTTTGAAACGCGTGCCAATTTCCATGTAAGCTGATTATTATGTAATGAAACAATTACGGGTCTTTTGTATCAGTCACTACGAGTTCTAATAGACCTAAAAACTTCAATATTAACCTCGGCCTCTAGCGTCGGTCAATAATAATTTTTAGGTCTATTTAAACTAATATCGACCTCTACAAAAGACCATGATTGTATATATTGCTTGTTAATAAATTGTCTAATTTTGTATGTTTGCATCAAGTCATAATTGTCAAACGTAAATGCCCTCCTGGAGACATAATTTGGAAATAATAAAATATTCTGTATTCTGTATATCGAAGGCTTTATTGTCCGACCCTCTTCCCGACTGTCTGGTTGGTCCGTGTTGTTCAACTTTGTATGAGTATATATTCTACGAAAGGATATGGAGTAAATGAACATGAGACTATAACACATATTTTAACTCCAACTGCAATAAATACAATGAGCTGTATGGCCATTTCGAAAATTTATTCTTCATATGTCTTACTTTTCCTTTCTGTGCCAGTTATGTCTCTGTTTAAGCAATGACATAAGCAAGGGATATGGAGTAAATGCAAATGAGACAATATCTCTTCAAATACAGGTAAAAAAACAAGCAACGGAACAACGCTTTTTGTTGTTCTTCATCTTGAAGTCACCATGAGGTGTTCAACAATGAGCTATGCTCAGACTTCAAAGTAAATAGTTCTAATTCCCCAGTGGAAAGATTTCGGT
>MJUU01067150.1:81617-123163 GCA_002080025.1 Modiolus philippinarum | reverse complement strand
ATGATTTCATTTCTTTTGTAATTAATCTATTTTTGTACATATTTTCTATCGACCTTTTAATTTTGTTCTCGATCTTGCTCGTCATATCTATATCTGTTTCTTTGTAAGTGTTATTGTTAGCCAAATCTTTATTAACACTTTCAATATAATCCTTTGTGTCTAAAATTACGATACCGGATGATTTATTGCTTGGTCGTATGACTATTGTTTCATCATAAAGTAATTCCCGCATTGCCTTTTCTTCGGCCGTTGATATGTTTAATTTGAAATCTTTCTTCAATCCTTTAATAATGTCATCCCTGACCTCTTCTACATAAATATCTAGCCATTTATCACGACCGGGGGGTGGTGTAAAATCAGAATTTTTTTTGTATTTTATTTCCTCTGGATCCTCATCTTTATCCTTTTCAAAAAAATATTCGCGTAATCTCATTCGCCGCTCCCACCCTTTTATATCAGAAATTAGTTTTCCCATGTCAACTTTTTGTCTTGTCGGAACGAATTTAGAAAATAATCACTTCTCGCTAATACAGAATATCAAAAGGCCATGCGGTTGTTCGTTGCCGATATCTCAAGTTGGTTTTGAAGTTGAAAAAGAACCAAAAAAAGTTTCCGAAAAAAAATCAAACGATCATCATAATAAGAGCTATGAAGTCTTCAACTTGTCTTCAAAACAGTTAACTACAGCACAGGAACAGCTACTANTTAAAGGTTTCATCATAAAGTAATTCCCGCATTGCCTTTTCTTCGGCCGTTGATATGTTTAATTTGAAATCTTTCTTCAATCCTTTAATAATGTCATCCCTGACCTCTTCTACATAAATATCTAGCCATTTATCACGACCGGGGGGTGGTGTAAAATCAGAATTTTTTTTGTATTTTATTTCCTCTGGATCCTCATCTTTATCCTTCTCAAAAAAATATTCGCGTAATCTCATTACACAAGACTTACTTAAAAAAATTAAATCATCGCTCTTCGCTAGAACTTCAGAGGGCTGATTATTTGCAAGTGCGATAAAAATATTTGTTCAAGTGGTATCAAAATTCAAATATAGATATCACCGATCTTGCTGTGATGATAAGCTGAACATAAGGACAAATGACAAAATACCGAAATTACTGTAAATTAAGTTTCAGCATATGCACATTTCGAGAACTAATGTCTCTTTAGTGGAGATCAAATAAATCCAGAAAATGCAGAAACGAAAGTTGATAGAGAACAAATTACCAATAGGATCTAAATAGGAAGGCCAAAATCAGCTAAGGACAGAGCTATGCAAGGGGAAGATACTCCTTAGTTTAACAAAATTTTATTAACTTAGATATTGCAAGTTTTCAAAAAAAATAGGTTTTCAGGTTAGCACCGAAGTTCTGGCAACTGAGTTGGTGGATGACTCTGGGCACTAACAGTCCAACAGCAGAGGCATTAACAAATAACAAAATAACGAAGTTTAGTATCTGACCATGCACATTTTGACAACTAATGTCGAATAAATATTAAGTAAATGAAAGAAAATAATACAATTTCAACAAAAATTATTCATGCTTTAAAAAAGAAATTATCATATTGTTTTTAATCTTTATTTCATTTTTATTATTATTATTATTTTTGTTACTGTTAGATTATAATTGGTAAGATATATTAATAGTTAGGTACAAGACCGGTAAGAGCAAAATAAAACTTTCCTACAGATAACTTGTTTTTAGTGTTTTAAAAATGTTAAGTGAAAATGTTATTGATTATATGCAAAATATAACTATATTCATTAGACCAATTCATGTAGGATTCCTTTGACGAATTCTGGACAATCAATGAATAATAAAGGGATATGGAATAACAAAATAAATCCTTGCTTATAGGTCTTCATACAATATAAACAAAACGTCTTGGCCGAGATTTATTCGGAAATCTATTTATTCATAAGATTGTGCTTTTCTTAATTTTTAGGAAATATCAATTATTGAGGAAGTGATTCAACTTAACTTTGACAAAATCTCGAGGGCATGAAAAGTCAAGCAATTTCTTTATAGTTTTTTCGGTCATGACGTTTTTCTTTTGTCGTCCTATAGATCATAAGATAAGAAATGGTAAGTTTTCTATGTACTAAAGAAAAGCTCATTAAATATACCTGTTATTATAAATGGCAAAAATTATCAGACAAAATGTAACTTAACGTCTTGGATGACATGGTTATTTATATCAATTAATAATGATTGAATTGATTAAATTTTTCTCGACCTGATATAGCTTAAATATTCCTCTCTAGACGGTCTTGTTTGCCACTGGAGAAGGGGGAAATTGGTACATTCCTTACATTCTACTCTAAGAGCGTCTACTCTCAAAAGAGAAATATAGGAGGGGTCTTTATACTGCATAGACCGTTGCGTTTCTCCACAGAGTTTGGCTACAATGGTTCGCAGTCAGACTTTCCGTGTTTTGATATGACTACCCCGCATAGACAGGTCATTCCCCTATCCACCAACTGGTGACGCGCCCGGCAAATGACAAATTTATCATTTACCAGCCGTCCTCGATAACAATGCCTTCGAGTTGCAGAACATAAAGGTTGCAAGCCCTGAATGCTGCTAAATTTTGATGCTTCAATTCATGAAGTTTATATTTTGAAAATGTGATTGATTGATTGAATATTGTTTAACGTCTACTCAGCCATATTTCAGGTATATCGAGACGAGAACAAGTTTGTTAATAAATAATCACTTTGGGGTATGGAAAGGGCCATCGGACAGGAAATTCTGACTGCCACTAGAAAATTAGGGTGAAATGGAATTTTCAAAATATGAAAAATACTATAATGATAAGTCTTATGGAAGATATCGAGAGATGATATTATTGGAATAGGCAATTTTTATATTGCTAATTGCCACCACGCGCGATATAAATTTACATATGAAAGTTAACGAACATCGATGAATTTTCTAGATTTTAATGTTCATGTGGGAAAGACAATTTTACAGATCAGCTGTTCTTAAATTTATGACATATGAAGCCAACAAACTAAGTTATATATATATCCACCGAGATCGCCATAAGTCGACTTCTATTCAGCAGTTTCATCAAAGAGGAGGCAATAAGATATATGACAGGACGCAAATAACAAAAATGAGTCACAAAAAAATTCAAGCTTCAAATTGGACAAATAATGCTACAATGAATTTAAAATTTATGACGATATAAAGAAGGAAATAAAAACAAAAGAAAGAGTGATTGATCGATTAAGAGTTTTACGGCCAAATCAGGACGAAAACAAGTTAACTGAAAACATTATCATATGTGAAAGAAGATAAAAAATATAGGTGGAGGAGACAACCACGGTTACAACTATGGATTGCCACTAGAAAAGGGGGGAAAGGGAGCATGAGAGTAAGATTTGTTACGCCCAAAAAAGGGTCTGCTTTTCTTAGAAAAATAAAGAAGGGTTCTTAATGCAGCTTGCAGCGTGGCGTTTCTCTACGCCACGCAATTGTCTACAATGGTTTGCATCCGTAAATGACCCAACTACTCTGCAAAGACACGGCATTCACATGGACACGCCCGGTTGCTCTTTAGACGAAGCCTCTGAAAACCGATTAGGTTCCTTGACAAAAAGAGAACTGATTTCTTAAATCAGAAAAAAAACAAATACGAGAAGAATTTTCCTCTGGTGTTTTCAACAAAATACAACTCTACAAATCATGCGTAAGGAAAATAAAACGATGTGTATTCAAACATTAACATTTGTTGAAACATAACGATGTTTGCAAAAGAATAACATATTGCTTATTGTCACTCCCGGTTTTCATTGGAGTTCACACTGTGAGTGCCTTAATTCTTAATGCCACTTTTTTTCTTTTTTCTTTATTTCCCTTCATTGTAGCTGTCTCACGTCCTTTTGTTGTCTTTGTTTTTCTCTGTTGTCGTTTTTGCCATGTCTTTGGACTTCCTGTTTTGAGGTCATCGCTTTCCCTGTTGCTTCGGTATTCTACTGTCGTTGTTTTAAAAGCCTATAATTTCAATGGCATGTTGCCTTTGTAGTTCCTTACCTAATCTTACCAACGTTACTGACTTTACTATAGGATGCTCTTATTTCAAAGAAGAAACGGTAAAAGTGACAAGAAAAAAAAAATGTCCTTTCGAGGGATACTATCTTCAACCTTCTAACAAGAAGGTGAAGCCAAATCCGTTTCTGAAAGTTTTTAAAAAATGTTGAAAAGAAACAAGAGTGACTGTGCATGAAAATAAAGTTCAATACTGCATAAGCAGTTGCAACAGTGGAGTAACAATTTACGCAGAGAAAAACTTGACTTGGAATTAACCACAACTATGAAATTATGTCATATGATCCTATTGAAATATGCATTCCAAAAATATCCTTAATATAATCTGGTGTCCCGTTTGAAAACCAGTTGTTCTTCTTGACAGGTTTTGCTTTTTAGATCGCCTTCAGCCAATCAAGATCAAATATGGCTGTAACCGAAGATTTAATTATAACATTACAAAAACAGGAAAACAGCAAACACCTCTTATTGTTCTCTATCGGAAAAACATTAAACTCAAATTATGGTAATGTTGAGGGTCCTCTTATTTAACATTGCACCCAAGTGGAAAACGATTACTCTATCTTTGATACAACTAAAAGATGTGCTGAAAAAATCGAGTGACGCTGAAAATGCAGAACAGAAATCTTTAGAAAGGAAATTATTAAATCAAATGTGATTACCAACATAAAGAAACAGTGTAAAAAACGGGGCTGGTAAATTGCAGTAGTAAGAGGTCCACAGACCTTTTTTCTGGATGAATATGGATGATTTGAAACATCACAAAACACCAAAAGACCTGTCCTGGATAGAAATTTCAAGTTATGTGGAATAAAGGATCAGAAATTTCTTATGATTTTTTTATGCCAGGTTTTCTTGCAATTGACTCGATGAATTAATTAATTGCCCTTTAGTGTTAATATATTGGGATTGCCTTCTGTCAGTCTTCTTGCTGGAACAGATGATAGCTATTATAAGAACAAATGTATTCTGACAATCCCGTGTCGATGAAGAATGGGAAAGTTGAATGATGTCGCGTTGTTCGGCATTGTATAATGAATTCCTCTCGATTTATACTTTCTATTTAAGATCCTATTGGTAATTAGTTCTATATCAACTTTTATACATATTTTGGTTTATAGATTTCCAAATGTTTTGATTTTATCTGCACTGACGAGACATTAGTTATCGAAAGCACATATAGAGAAACTAAATTCACAGTTACTTCGGTATTTTGTTATCTCAAACCAGTGCTCGGGGGCGTCTTGTACTTATTATGAGGCATAAACAAAGCTCATAGGTGACGGCCTCATGGTGACTTCAAGATATAGAACAACTTCAGCGTTGTTCCATTACTTGCTTTTACCGAGTATTTTAATATTAAAAATGAAGGAATATGGAGTAAAGGCAAATGAGACAAAGTCTCTACAAATACATGGCAAAACCGAGCTGCGGAACCGTAGCTCTATAGATCCTTTTATTTTTTTCTGATTTGGTCGACCATAGAGCTACGGATTTTCCCCTATATCAAACTTGCGATTTTGCGACACGAATTTTGTCGCACGTTTTGGGGAGTTTTCTGACAACCGGACGCCAAGCGGGGGCAGTCTCATTTATGTATTTCGTTTCTGTAAATGTTTATCCGCAACCTTCCATATTTATTTACCAATAAATATTCATTTCCTGCCCATTATCATTACAATAGTCATCGTTGGGGTCAACCCGCCTTCGGCCATCTTGCTGACATCATTCTCATTCGGAACGAGACTTTTCGGGAGGCGGAACTAAATGCAAATCGTATCCGGAAAGGATATCCTTAAGTAAATGTTTTGCCAATCTCTGATTTGATTGGCAACATTTCTCACTTTTGCAAAGCTTTTTGAATGCAAATAATACTTCATCTGCATTTAAGAAATATTCATAGTTAATTTTGAAATATCCGTCCCGGTCATGATCTGGATTTTATTGCCGCCTCTCGAAATGTCACGTGACTGCGATGTTCAAAATGGCCACAAATGTAGGCGGGATTGGACAATTTCCTTCACAAATAGAAAATAATGACTCGGCCTGCATAATTAAATGTTGAAAGTATTCGAAAAGCATTGAAGGAAACGAAATGAACACGCGTACTTGGCGTCAATTTGTCAAATAACTCCCAGAAACGTGCAACACAATTCGTGTCGCAAGAGTCGCAAGTTTTATAAATGGGGAAATCCGTAGCTCTATGGTCCGCAACTATCAAAAAATCAGCACAAGGACCATAAGAGCTACGGTTCCGCAGCTAGGCAAAACCAAGCAATGGCACAACGCTTTTATTGTTCTTCATCTTGAAGTCACCATAAGTCCTTCAACAATGAGCTTGACTCATACCTCATAGTAAGTTCAAGACGGCCCCTAGCTGCGGTTTGAGAAGAATTCGTTGCTAAAAGTCGAGCAACGCTACATGTGACTTACCCATGGATGCAGGATCATCAACAAACATAAACTTAACTGGAAAAGTGTTCTTACAATCGCTGCCATCCGTTGAACGACAAACAGACTAATGGAAGACTATAACAACATAAAAACTACCACGGGACTCTCATCGAGCCAATAGTTAGAAAACTTGGCATTATAAAATCATGAGATTTGGGCGCAACAAACAGGTGGCCAGAATAACAATTTGAAATTACAAAAAAAACAGTATAAAAAGTCAAAATTTTATAGTTTGATAGTGCCATCATATGAGAAATTCTCTCAAGAACCTGTACATCATAACTGATATGTATATAGAGCATACATCTCCTGATGGGGAATGTTTTTACGGACTCCACACTGTAGTATAGACAAACTTGAATCTTAAATTAACAATGAAGGGATATGGAATAAATACAAATGAGATAAAATCTCCACAAAAAACATGGCAAAACCAAGCATTGGAACACTTTAATTGTGGTTCTTCATTTTGAAGTCTCCAGGAGTCTTTTTGTCATGTGCATTTATTGCATATGATCTCATTGTTAAGGTGACATTATGATATATGAAGAACATAAGTAACATTAATAATTCACTTGAAAGATTTTCGCATGAGATTAGTATCACACCTACTGTTTTGATTTAGAAAGGAAACAGGGCAAAGTTCAAATCAGACTTTTTATATGACCGAAAAAAAATCAGGCCGTATAATGGTATGGTGCTGAGGGTAGACACTTTTGTGTTTGGTCAATAACTTAACATGCTTAAAATCAAGTTGATTAATCCTAATGAAATTAAACACAATGTCTCCTGGCACAACAGAATGACTAGGATTGGATTTGGTCATTATGACCCCGCCAATTATTAAAAGGAGTCAAAAAGGTCCAAATTGGTTGTTTTCATATATTTGGCTGTAGAATATTTATTATTTATCAGATATTGTATAAACACTTTGCCAGTTTATGGTAGATTGATCCTAATAAAAATTTCAGACAGAATTCTTTTATTTTGATATATTGTGTAGGTATTAGTCCATGTGTTCCAAAAATAAAATAAAAATGATATGTCACCGATCATCTTTTCCTGTTATCAGGCCTTGAAAATTGGGCCAAATTCAGTATTTTTCGGCAATATTTACAAATAATATATATGGAAATGTGACAACATACTTATATTTAGCTTTCAAAAGAAATAAATATCAGACAGATTTTTTTTTATTTTTTGATATTTCAGAGAGATATACTTAAGCTATATGTTGAGTTGAAAAAATCTATATGTCACCGTGTTTAAGAGAGAGATTTTATATAGTTAACGAAATAGACAATATTTACGGGAAAAGGGAGCTAATTCGCGGGAAAGTGTATGTCGACCTATGATGACGTCACAATGAACAGGCCAAATAAGGAATATTCCGGCTTGAAAATCAAGTCAATTCCGCATCCGACTCGTGTTTTGCAAATGCGCCAATCGAATGCGCCTTGTATTAGTGTCGATCTACCTTAATTAATGTATGTTAACAATCCCGCATCAATGACTAGGAAAGACGAATATAGCGTTGTTCAACAATTAGCAAAGAATTCCGCTCAGACCGGTGCAAGAGGCCGTCTTGAACTTACTATGTGGTATGAGTAAGGCTAATTGTTAAAGGCCTCATGGTGACTCCAAAATGCAGAACAACAATAAAAGCGGTGTTCCTTTGCTGGTTTTACCATGTATTTGTAAAGACTTTGTCTCATGTACATTTACTCCATATCCTTTCATTCACCATTAGTGGGGTATGCTCCTGAGAAAATTTCCAATCTTGGGTATGACAAAGGATTTCATGTACCCCTCATGAGATAAATGGGTCCATAGTTCTTAACGATCAATTTTTTGATAATATTTTATAATTTGTTTTCGTGCCGTCCTAGTATGAGAAGCCAAATAGATGTCAAGATTTTTCTCTGTATTCCACTTGTTTTTTAGCTTTCGGATGTTATCAACGGAATTTGCATTGCCCTTTTTTTATTTCCTAGCTATAAGGGGTATGAAAGGGTTTTTGTCTCAACTTGTTCAGATCCAATTTTAATATATAGTATTTCTTTTTATAAGAATTTCTTAGACGATCATTAATAAGTAACCATATTAACATTCTATAAAACATTGAAACATAATACATGAATCAATAAAAATTATGCAAAAAAAAAAAACGATAATCAATCCTACTCTAGAACAACCGTCGTTCGGAGCGTCTTTTTATGGCTATAAGGTAGTAAGTAATTTTAGGTCTGTCGGAGATATAAAAAGTAAATTAATGATAATGGCAAAAAATGGCAGTGTCATTTACAAAAAATTAAGTTTTTGAGTGTCGCAAATCATTTTTTTTTACTAATTTTACTTTTTTAATGATTTTGTTTCTTTTCTTGATTTGTTTTTTTTAGTTTAGTTTTTTCGTTGGGGGTTGTTTTGTTTTGTTTTGCTTTTTGAAGCCTTTGCAACTAGTCGCCTGTGACATTAAGGTTTGCCATGATCTGTACTTCCTTATGTACATCAAATGTTTTGGTTTCCGGATGAGACCGTCTATTTTTTTGGTTTCCTGACGATAACTTGAATATCCTTCATCGCATCAAATCAAACTTGGTCACAGGCTTACTTATTACCAAAGAGAAACCTTACATATTTCCATGTTGGCGTTTTCCAAGATCAAGGTCACAGTTGCTAAAAAAGATTTCAAGTCAGGACATTATGGATACCTATTGGGAATAATTGTGCGCCACATCTAGCAGATTTGTTTGTTTATTCGTATGAAGCCAGGTTCATACAAGGACTAGTTCAGAAATGAGACAATAAGCTAGCCAAGTCATTCAATTTCAGCTTCTGTTATATAATGTTCTTCTATTGAACAATCTCAATTTAAGGCAACCTCCATCTTATATACCCAAAAGAGCTTGAGATTAAAACCGGACTTTTCATTGGCAGTGTGACGGATGCACCGCGTGGAGCTAATCAAGCTGATCCTTCCGGATGTTAGATTTTGGAAGTCCCCCTTTCATCATTTTTGTATCGGTATTCGTTTGCCGATATATATTAATAATAAGGAGGTCGGGTTATCCATGTCCCATTGACATATTCTTTCATGTTCTTATTATGTTTTAATTTAATTTTTGCTTATTGTCTGTCCGAATCACTTTTTTTTTAATTTCGGGAGCATAACTTAATACAATTGTTATGGATTTAAATAAAATTATAGAGATAATATCATTAGAGTTACGGAGAACACCTAATGACTTTTGGCTCTGTAGGTCAAAGGTAAAGTCACATAAACGAAAAATTACATAAATTAAACAATTTTGTTTCCGGATCTCAACTTCAAAATTGTTGTATGAATTTGAAGTAACAATTTACATAAAGTAAGACGCCTATCAATTTTGGGCTCAGTAGGTCAAAGTCACAAAAACAAGTTATTAAGTTGTCTAAAAATTGTTTTGCGGATAATTGCTGTATGAATTTGAACGCAATTAACACAGGTGACGTATAAGAGGTAAGAAAGATACGTATTCAATTTGGGCTCATTAAGGCAAAGGTCAAAGTCATAAGTAACAAACACTTCTGTCCAAAAATTGGTTTCCAGAGCATAACTTCAGAATGGCTTTATTGATTTAAATGATGTTGACACAAATACAAACATCACAGGTATACAAGACGCCTATTGATTTTTTGTTCATTGGGTCAAAGTCACAAATAATAAAATTCGGTCCAAAAAATGGTTTCCGGGGGTTAATTTCAGTATTATCTTATGGATTTTGAATGATATTTACACAAATAATAGCGCTAGAAGAAGGCAAAACATCTGTTGATTTCCAGATCTCAAGGTCAAAGGTCAATGTCAAAAAGGGCGTAATTCTGTCAAAAAATTGGTTTCCAAAGCATAATTGCGGAAGGATGGTATGGGTTTGAATGAAATTAATATAGATAACAGGTACAAAACACATATAGATTTTTGGCTCAATAGTTCAAAGGTCATAGTCACAAATACATAAACTTTGGTCCAAAAAGTGGTTTCTGCAGCATAACTTCAGAATAGAATTTGAATGAGATAAACACATATGACAGCATTTGAGGAAAGAAACCTATCGATTTTGGGCCAAGTAGGTTATTGCAGCAAATAAAAACAATTCGGTCATAAATTGGTTTTTCAGGGCATTACTTCAGAATGGCTGTATAGAATTAAATGACCATTAACACAGATCAGACGATTTAAAGGTAAGCAAGAGACCTGGTGATTTTTGCTCAAAAGTCAATGTCACAAATGATTATCGAAATTAAAAATCGGGTTTCCAAAGTATAACTTCTGAATGAAAAAAGTAAAAACTGTATTATAGGCCACAATTAAAAAAAAAACCAATTGTACAAATAAAAAAAAAAAACAACATATATCGAAAAGGAAAATAAAGTCAGGAGCTCAGTGCGGCCGTTCTCTAGAGGTAACCAGACAGATAATAAAAACAAAAATTTTTAAATACCAACATAGAACATAACTGACTGCCATATGGCTTTTGATATTGATAATTTCATGGTCTAAAGAATATGTTTTAATGGGATTTGATGACTTTCTCAGTAACCGTAGGTGGATGATTCACAGACTTTGGTAAATGATAATTTACGATTTTCTGCAATATGGCCTTTGACCTTGATCTCAAATCACCATTTTATTATATTTTTATTTTTTTTGGTCTCAAGTTTTTAATAGATAGGTCTTCAGTGGTGGAGACATATATTAGGGTATACACTAATAAAGAATATATTATCATGTTTTATTATTTTTAATTAATCTAATTAATATTCTTTATTTTTATCTTAATTAAATTAATTTAACTTTATTTTATATTTCATTTTACGGTTTATAATTATTAGTGTTATGAACATCAAGAGAAAAGCAACACTAATATTATATATTACATATTCTTTTTAACAATAATTGTTCCTAATTATCCCGAGGAATGGCTTAACGGGCAATCAAGGAGAATACAACAGATATCATATTATTAAATGAATTAAATCTTAGTTGCGAATGTCAGAAGCATCATGAATGTAATTGTATTAAAAAGTCGGATCTGAAAATGCTAATGGCAATAGTTATGGTCATTTAAATTATTGACATCAGTTATTTCGTTTACTGCATTGGGACCAAATCATGTGTCCTTCCGTTATGGGTCTATTGACCAAAACATTTTTTAACGTCAAACTAAGTATTTTAGCTAATAGCTACAATACCACTGAAGATACAAAATAATCAATGTAAAAAAGATGACCTTCAAAATGGGTTCAAGATTGGAAAAGGTCCTTACCACAAACATTTATTGAAACTTCAGGTATAAATCATTATATGTACATATACGAGTTAAGAAAGGAAAAAAAATCTACCCTAAAAGACATTAATTATTAAGACAATCTGTTATGAAAACATAATGACACTTAAGAGAAAACCATTTAACTGATGCAAAAGGTTGATTTGACTGTTGTTTTTAATGAAGAATTTTCAGGTCTGATTGTCCATGGCTTGAAAATTTTGTCACAAGTTTTGTATAGTCATGCCATATTATGGGATGCATTTTCAGACCTGTCATATTACTACCTCCTGTTTACCGACTTTTACACTTTCTGCATTTTGGAACAATGTTTCGTTAACTTTTTTTCTGCAAAGGTAAGAACAAAGAACAAAATATCGAAGTTACTGTTTACACACCTTTTACAGCGATCAGCTAAACTCGGATGTAGAATTGATCCTATTGTTAGGCAATACGAAATGATCAGAATGACACTGATAAGTATACTGAACAATAAAAGAAGCATACCATTCTTGCTGGTCAGTATTCTATCCGCGTCATTCTGGTCATTGTGTATTGGCTTAACAATATGACCAGTATTTCAAGGAGAATTACATCCGAGTGTGGCTGATCGCTATATATTGTGTTGTTTATTTGGTTTCTGCATATGACCATTTTGACAACGTGCAGATAAAACTTTAAAATGGTAAAGGATACATTTCAATGATCCATTCAGTGCTTTGATATAAAATTGTATCAAAGCTTTGTAGTCATGCTATATTGTTGGATGCACTTTCAAACATGTTGAATACAACATTCTGAGGATTTATATTATTGTGTTTATACTTGAATATCTATATCTATATTTGGTCAACACAAACTTAAATTTGCACAATACAGTACCAAATGAGCGGATTTAACGGATGTCTTGAACAACTTTTTCTTTGTACTGCGATTTATTTATGATATGCAGTGTTTTTTATGTTGGAAGGTATTATTTCTGAAAATATATTTTGCAAAATGAAAATAAAAAATTAATATGTATCACAAAAATAGACAAAACGGAAAATTAAAAAAAAATAGCTTAATTCTCCCATAAAGAGGAAAACTAAAGATAATTGCCCAGTTATGTCATCTACCAATGGGACAAACTGCATAAAAACAAATATTCGCGTCCTGCAAGGACGAGAGAAAATTGGTGTTTTCGACCGTTTCAGCAGTATCGGATTTGCATACAATTCTGTACTGGAACAGGTTTTTATTAGATAAGAACCAATTTGCTGTGCAGACTTGCCACTTGAAATGAAGCAGGTTCAAAATTCAAACGTATCTTGATGCAAAACCTTATACCATTGTAATATGTAAATGATGTGCGATTATCTACCCAGTTTTACATCGTTCTAAATTAACAGGAACTTCGGTATTTTTTTTATACATGTATATTTTTATCCCTTTTAAGACAATAAGAAATATTTGCTCATTCCTTTTCGGTTACTCATGTGTCTTCAGTGCAGAATAAATCCAAACAAAATGTGGAAAATCAAAACTGGAAAGTGAACAAAAGCTGACAGGAGAAACAAACAAATGGATCTGAAAGAAATAGGGAATTTATAAATATAAACATATAACACAATTAAAAACTAGAGGATGAAATGCCCCCGCGCAAGGTACAGATTTAAAAGCGGTTTCTTAGTATGATGTTTGTGTCTGTAAGACACATATGATGCCCCCGCAAACTATATTTTGGCTGTGTAACCTCTGTGTCAAAAAAAAAGAAAAAGTAATACAACTTAGTTCACCAATGTAAATTTTTTCAGAAAAAT
Source organism: Modiolus philippinarum (assembly GCA_002080025.1). Taxonomy (NCBI): domain Eukaryota; kingdom Metazoa; phylum Mollusca; class Bivalvia; order Mytilida; family Modiolidae; genus Modiolus; species Modiolus philippinarum. Next base: position 109,545 of record MJUU01067150.1, on the reverse strand, counting down.
ACTCCAACATCAAAGGCACTTCTTTAATAAATGTACAAATGATTTACAAAATAAAAACTTCCAACCATCAAACTGTTGGAAGTCTTAGCCAGACAAACCATGTACTCTCTATGAGAAAATCACAAAAAGGGTTATATTCAGCTATGTATATTTGTAGAAAAATACCCCCCAAATAAAAATCAATATCAAAATGGACATCTTTGATATACATGTATGTACAAATAATCTGTAAATTAAAAAGTTCCTACCATAATAACTGTAAGAGATCTTGGCCGGACAAACTGTGTACCCTATATGAGAAAATAGCAAGAAATGGCTAAGTTCAACAATGTAAATCTTTCGGAAAAAAAGGACCAATATCACAATCAACACTAAAAGGCACATCTACAATATATGCCCAAATGATCTGTAAAATAAAAAAATTATGCCATACAAACTGTGGGAGAAACAGCCCGGACAAACTGTTTACCCTCTATGTCAAATTCATTAAAAAAATGACTAAGTTCAACAATGTATATTTTCCATAAAAACGAGACCAATATCAAAATTAATACCAAAAGGCACATCTTCAATATATGCCCAAATGATCTGTAAATATAAAAACTTCCCACATAAAAACTGTAAGAGATCTTGGCCGGACAAACTGTGTACCCTATATGAGAAAATAGCAAGAAACGGCTAAGTTCAACTATGTATATCTTTCGGAAAAAAGGACCAATATCAAAATCAATACTAAAAGGCACATCTACAATATATGCCAAAATGATCTGCAAAATAAAAACTTTCTACCATAAAAACTGTAGGAGAAACAGCTCGTACAAACTGTGTACCCACTATGTCAAATTCATTAAAAAAATGACCAAGTTCAACAATGTATATTTTCCGGAAAAACAGACCAATATCAAAATCAACACCAAAAGGCACATCTACAATATATTCCCAAATGATCTGTAAAATAAAAACTTCCTACCATAAAAACTGTAGGAGATCTAGGCCGGACAAACTGTGTACCCTATATGAGAAAATCACAAAAAGGACTAAGTTCACCAATGTTTATTTTTTTGGAAAAATGGACCAATATCAAATCAATACCAAAAGGCACATCTAAAATATATGCAAAAATGATCTGTAAAATAAAAAACTTCCTACCATAAAAACTGAAGGAGAAACAGCTCGGACAAACTATGTACCCTCTATGTCAAATTCGTTAAAAAATGACTAAGTTCAACAATGTATATTTTCAAGAAAAACAGACCAATATCAAAATAAATACCAAAAGGCACATCTACAATATATGCCTAAATGATCTGCAAAATAAAAACTTCCTACCATAAAAACTGTAGGAGATCTAGGCCGGACAAACTGTGTACCCTATATGAGAAAATAGCAAAAAACGACTAAGTTCAACAACGGATATTTTTCGGAAAAATGGACCAATATCAAAATCAATACCAAAAGGCACATCTACAATATATGCCCAAATGATCTGCAAAATAAAATTTTCCTACGATAAAAACTAGGAGAAACAGCCTGGACAAACTATGTACCCTGCTGCGGACGGACAGACGGACGGACAAGGGTAAAACAATATGCCCCCGACTTATCGTCGCGGGGGCATAATAAACAATAAACCTGGTACTTGAATCAGTTTTCAGGGTCTCCGTCTACTTAGGCGCCGGACGCGTCTTTATGTTGTGGACAGGATAATGCCCTGTTTATGGTGGGTAGACAGGATATAATACGAAACGCCTGACCGCGAACCATTGTAGACAACTGTGAGGAGAAATACAAGGCTTAATGCTGTGTCAAGAACCCTTCTATATTTTTCTATATATAGCAGATTAACTGGCGATTGCAAAGAAGGTTATATTTCCTTCCCCTATCCATTTCTTCAATTTGTAAATGGTAATTAAAACTCGTTGCCCCGGAAGCCCCACCCATCATAGCTTCAGCAGTGATTATTCCACAATTTTTCAACTGGGGTCCCAAACACTCAAGTTGGGAATTTTGCGTCGTTATTTTCTGTAATTAGGAATTTTTCTTAGTCATTTTTAAATGTATTTGCAATGCTTTTTGAATGTTTTTGTTTTATTGCAATCATGTGAAACACTAATAAATGCCTTCATTTGGTTATAAGTTTAAATATATTGCCCTAAAAGTTCATCTTTTATCCTCCCCAATGAGTCATTGTTGAATAAACAAAAATGAAAATAAGTACAAGTACCTGCAGTGAGTTCAGTACATCCAATTTTAAATTAATACACATTAATTATTCACACTGCAAGGTCTTATTACAACAAGGAAATAGCCCCAGATTGTAACCATCAAAATATTATATTCACAGATATTGACATTGTCTTCCCAAATTTCAAGTTCCCTTCATTGATTTTTTATTTACCTATAATTATTTTGTAGCATTTTCGTTTTAAATATATACCATTGAAGACTAAAATGGATGCTATTATTAATAATTGACACTTACTTGATATCAACAAAAACTTGTGTTTGAATTTTCCGCCTATTTCTACTATAAATGGGAGATTACTCTTCAAAGAAAAAAAAACAGAGAGTTCCAAATGTCTACAAAACAAATGGCGGTTCTTTTTTGTGTGCTTGCCGAGTTGGAAACTTAATTTTCCTTTGCATGCTTTACGCGAATCGTTATAAGGATATGTACGGAAGGAAGACTATATAAGTGAATTAATACAATGATTTTCATCAAAACAAACTATTTCGGTAGAATCGAGAGAAAACTTCTTGGGACATTTGACCGTGTCATTTTCCTGAAAATACATCGTAAAAAGATTGTCTGCATACAATACAAGAGTCATACAAGATTCTGGTATACCTTTTAGACTTAAAATATGCCTTTGACATTTGTTCGTTTTGCGATCAGAACATTGTTTCTTAAAAAAATTAAAAAGTGATTATAAGAATTTGAGTTTGGGAAATTTGAAAACTCTTCTTTTAAAATGGGGCCGCCATATTGTGAATGGGGCCGCCAGGCGACCATAAATCATATTGCAGAATAATCCCTAGCTCCTGTCTTCTTTTACTTATTTTTTTTTTATTGATGAACTTGTTATCGTCCTGATTGCGGCGTTTGCAATGTGATCGAAAAATTTATTAAATAACAAAAATATTATTGTAGCCGATCTGCCCTCAAAAAATTTTGTAAGCAAATAATGTAAAGCTTGAAGAAGTTACGATTTTTTATAGCCCTAACAGCAACATATAACAATGTTTAGATCCGAAAATATCTGATTATATAAAACAGACTTAAGTAAAATATCACTGACGTTTATAACTATATTGGAAAATTGATTTTTCAACGATACTGCCTGGCATGAAAAAAAGATGAACAATATCAGTCATACATATCAATAATTTTGTATCAAATCGAAAATATTCGATAATCCAAACGAGAATTTCTGAAGATTCAAAGTCATATGTATACAACAATATATATAGATAAATTAATGGCTTTTTTCATATATGTCCACGTTTTAGACCCTATAAGTCTAAAAAGAAATGAACCCCGAGATATTGAAATAAGAGCCAGCATTCAGGCTGCGGGGTACATCCTCTAAAAACTAGATGTCCGTGGTTGTGCGGGATAAATAAATACACAACCCTTCATTCGGGTGGGATTTAAACTCATATAAAACGTTTAGATTTTATCTGCACTGAAGAGACATAAGTTGTCGAAATGCTCATATGCAGAAAATAAATTCACAGTAACTTCGGTATTTAGTTATAAAAATATATGTTGTGCAATGGCAACAAATTAACTATAGAACAAAATAAAAAAAAGTACAGATGTTCACGAAACAAAAAATCTTATAAATTAAAAACATCTAAAAAAGACAAAAAGGAGAAAGAAGGGATGATAGCCCAACGTTTCGGCCCTATGGCCTTCGACTAGGAGAATGTGGAAATGACAAGAGAAAGCAAATCTAATGTGTCACAGATATTACCTGTAAAAATCGTGCGAAATCCTGAACATTATCAAAAACGAGAATAAAACAATATACAATTATGGCTCGCTGTTAAGAGAAAAATCCAGATTTGAAATCCGAGGAGGGAGTTGTTTCCCGAGGGCTCTGCCCGAGGGAAACCACCCCTCCAAGGGTTGACAAATCTGGATGTTTCACGTCAACAGAGGGCCATAATTGTTTTATTATATTTTAAACAGTTTCATTCATTCCAAATCAAGAGTTCTTATTATGGTTTTAAACTCACAAAGAAGACTGATGTAATCTGCAAGTGGTTTTTAGATTCTACATGGTTGCTTCTTTCTGTGACGTCATATCCGGGTTGTTCAGCGGGAAACAACAGAGTTGTTCCTGCAGTTATGTCATATCCAGGTTGTTTGCTAAAACATCTGAGTTATTTTGAAGTCACATGATTGCTTTCATCCAATTAAATCTTCTCTTACTTAGTAAAATATAAGAATTGGTATTCTGTATTATGCAAATATTAAATTTTAATCCATGAATAATATTATAAAATGAACTGTTTCTTAACATTCATGCCAAAGGGTCGAGCAGTTCCAAGAAAATGGATGATGTCTTGTTCAAGGAATTGTCGTTGTTTCTCACCTGCACTAGTTTGTAGAAGGACAGTTACATGCATGTCCAGGATGCTGTGGTTAACTCGCTGAAAATGTTCACCTACCGGGCAATCTTTTCCAATCTGTTTATGTTCGACAAAGCGATCACCCAATCTTCGATAAGTCTCATCCACATAGGTCATCCTGCAGCGTTTGCAGCCAACAGCATACACTACATTTTCAGTCGTACACGTGAAACCCTTTTTTAGTTTGAAAACGCTAGCCGGTCCTACTTCTTCATAAGTTTCCCAAGTAAGAATACATGTCAAACAGCAAGATCACTGACATTGTCTAGTGCCCTTGTATTTTCAGGGAGTTATAGTAGTAGCACTCTTGAAAGAACTGCTGTTTTAGACTCTTCCGTTTTCTGAAGCTGCAATAGGATGCGAATCCGGGAAAACTGCCGACAAGTGTTCGTCCTCAAGAACTACAGATTTAAAGTTGCGTACATGTATCAAAATGTTTTTGATAGCTTCGGTACGAGGGTGGTACGTCAGGACCAACTGGATTCGGTCGTCGGAATTTCTCACCCTCGACTCCATAGCCTCAGATCTGATTACTCGGGAAACTGAATTCGTAGCTCGATCCAAAACTTTTATGGAGTAGCCCCTTTTAACAAAAAAGGATTTCATTTCAATACTTGATGTGATAAGTGGACATCAATGCGGGACTTTTAAAGTCAGGCAAGCATTTTGGTATATTTTCAGGAACAGAGTTATCTTCCTAACACCCAATTCCTAGTTACTGGATAAACTCAGAAATCGTAAAAAAATGCTGATGAAGGGTAGTGGGAAAATGTTCCTTAGATGATTGCGGAACTTTGTTAGAAACCGTTTGCTATGGTATTTTAACATTGGTTCGAAAAGATTTGGCTACTCTTTGTATGCGTTATTGCCTTTTGAAATATTTTTTCCGTTAATGCTAAAGAATGGCAAGCGTTAAGTTGTAGAGACCTTAGATTTGTGCCATTGATCATGACAAGACTTGACCCGTAAATGATGCAATGTTAATGGTAACGTCTTACCTTGACCTGTGACTTTAACATGTTAGTGTGGAAACTCGGAAACCCTGAAATATAGCCTTTCTATCTATTACAAAACACAACTTTTTATATTTGGATCGAAAAGATTCTACGAATTTCTGTATGAGTTATTGCCCTTTGAAAGATTTTGAGTTTAGGTTTATACAAAATACTCCTAAACGATAGGTGGTAGAGACCGGGGAACTGTACCATTGATCATGACATTTCTTTACTTTAAAACTAGGTAAACTCGGAACCGTAAATTTTTAACATGTAAAGCGCTATTTTTTATAATTTGACCACAGTTCTTCGATGACTCCCCGAATAGTTGTTGCCATTGACATGTTTCGGAAAATAACTTGTAAACCGTAACAGATAGTACAGCCAAGTAACATATCTAATTAATCATTTAGAATTTAGAGACCCTACATTTTAGCCAAACGTCAAAACAATAGGCACATTTGGGTCTTTTTAAGTAAAATCTCCAAAACGGACGAGAAGTTCGACTAATTGTTTTGAAGAAAATCTTAATCTCATTGAGTTCTTCATTTGATTCATTGGATTAACACTTTTGGAACTTTTTGAATCTATTGTCAAAAAACTAATTCAAAGAGGTCTAATTGTAGGTTTTTTGCGTATATCTTTAAAACCTTAAAGATACATTGTATAAGATTAATTAGAAAAATGTTCAGCACAAAATTTTTCACAAATCCAGGGCAAGGTCAAGTCACTTTTAACAATGTTTTTGTTATAAAAATCCATAGCAATCATATCCAAGAAGTATTGTAATGTTTAATGGAGTCAATTATTCATATTGCCAACCGGTAGGAACATTAATGTCCTAAGCAACAAGCTAATTTTCCAAAAAGTCCTTAGCAACCAAGAAAGAAAGGACTAAAAAAAAATAAATATTAACTTATGTTTGCATGATATTTTTTATTCACAATGGACGATAAATTCAAACTCCCAACATGTAACCTGTTCTCATTCTGATATAGCTGAACTACTGCTCACTGGACGTAAAACTCTCAATTATCAATCAAACAACCTTCCTTTATAGATATTTTTTATTAACGTGTCTTCTATAAACAACAAAATACCGAAGTTACTGTAAATTTACTTTTTGCATATAGCTATTTCGACAACTTATGTCTCTTTAGTGAAGATAAAATCAAAACACAGGAAATCCAGAAATCGAAAAGTGTATAAAAGATGATAGAGAACAAATAAATCAAAAGCATCTCTTTTGAAAACCATAATTAGCTAATGACAGAGTTTGCTTAAGGTCGATACTATCTTAAACAAAAATCTTTTAATTTAAATATTTTAAATTTCCAACTAAAATCGGTTTCTGGGACAGCAGTACTGGACCAGTAGTGGCATCGAAACAGTGTTAATAATTCACAAAGTACCGAAATATCTGTAATCATTAATTTTCTTTGTTTTTATCTGTTACCGTTTCTGCCATGTCTTTGGACTTCGATTTTTGTAGTCATCGCTTCCCTTGTTCCTTCGGTATTCTACTGCCGTTGTTCCATAACTTTAAACACATCCTTTATTTTAATTATTTTGTAGCATTTTCGTTATAAATATATACCATTGAAGACTAAAATGGATGCTACTATTAATAATTGACACTTAATTGATATCAACAAAAACTTATGTTTGAATTTTCCGCCTATTTCTACTATAAATGGGAGATTACTCTTTAAGGAAAAAAACCATAGAGTTCGAAATGTCTACAAAACAAATGGCGGTTCCTTTTTGTGTGCTTGCCGAGTTTGAAACTTAATTTCCCTTTGCATGCTTTACGCGAATCGTTATAAGGCTATATACGGAAGGAAGACATTGTGAGTTCATTATATAATTGAATTAATACAATGATTTTCATCAAAACAAACTATTTCGGTAGAATCGAGAGAAAACTTCTTGGGACATTTGACCGTGTCATTTTCCTGAAAATACACCGTAAAATGATTGTCTGCATACTATACAAGAGTCATACAAGATTCTGGTAGACATTTTAGACTTAAAATATGCCTTTGACATTTGTTTGTTTTGCGATCAGAACATCGTTTCTTAGAGTAATCAAAAAGTGATTATAAGAATTTGAGTTTGGGAAATTTGAAAACTCTTCTTTTAAATTGGGCCGCCATATTTTGAATGGGGCCGCCAGGCGACCATAAATCATATTGCAGAATAATCCCTGGCTCCTGTCTTCTTTTACTTAATTTTTTTTATTGATGAACTTGTTATCGTCCTGATTGCGGCGTTTGCAATGTGATCGAAAAATTCATTAAATAAATATTATTGTATCCGATCTGCCCTCAAAAAATTTTGTAAGCAAATAATGTAAAGCTTGAAGAAGTTACGATTTTTTATAGCCCTAACAGCAACACATAACAATGTTTAGATCCGAAAATATCTGATTATATAAAACAGACTTAAGTAAAATATAACTGACGTTTATAACTATATTGGAAAATTGATTTTTCAACGATACTGCCTGGCATGAAAAAAAGATGAACAATATCAGTCAACATATCAATAATTTTGTATCAAATCGAAAATATTCGATAATCTAAACGAGAATTTCTGAAGATTCATAGTCAAATGTATACAACAATAAATATAGATAAATTCATGGCTTTTTTCATATATGTCCACGTTTTGGACCCTATAAGTCTGAAAAGGAATGAACCCCGAGGAAACCCCGAGATATTGAAATAAGAGCCAGCATTTCATGCTGCGGGGTACATCCTCTAAAAACTAGATGTCCGTGGTTGTGCGGGATTAATAAATACACAACCCTTCATTCGGGTGGGATTTAAACTCATATAAAACGTTTAGATTTTATCTGCACTGAAGAGACATAAGTTGTCGAAATGCTCATATGCAGAAAATAAATTCACAGTAACTTCGGTATTTAGTTATAAGAATATATGTTGTGCAATGGCCATAAATTAATAATAGAACAAAATAAAAATAGTACAGATGTTCACGATTAAAAAGTAAAAAACAAAAAATCTTACAAATTAAAAACATCTAAAAAGACAAAAAGGAGAAAGAAGGGATAATTGCCCAACGTTTCGGCCGTATGGCCTTCGACTAGGAGAATGTGGAAATGACAAGAGAAAGCAGATCTAATGTGTCACAGATATTACCTGTAAAAATCGTGCCAAATCCTGAACGTGATCAAAAACGAGAACAAAACAATATACAATTATGGCTCGCTGTTAATGGAAACATTCAGATTTGAAACCCGAGGAGGGAGTTGTTTCCCGAGGGCTCTGCCCGAGGGAAACCACCCCTCGAAGGGTTGACAAATCTGGATGTTTCACGTCAACAGAGGGTCATAATTGTTTTATTATATTTTAAACAGTTTCATTCATTCCAAATCAAGAGTTCTTATTATGGTTTTAATCTCACAAAGAAGACTGATGTAATCTGCTAGTGGTTTTTAGATTCTATTGTTTCTCTCTGTGACGTCATATCCGGGTTGTTCAGCGGGAAACAACAAGGGTTGTTCCTGCAGTTATGTCATATCTAGGTTGTTTGCTAAAACATCTGAGTTATTTTGAAGTCACATGATTGCTTTCATCCAATTAAATCTTCTCTTACTAAGTAAAATATAAGAATTGGTATTCTGTATTATGCAAATATTAAATTTTAATCCATGAATAATATTATAAAATGAACTGTTTCTTAACATTCATGCCAAAAGGTCGAGCAGTTCCAAGAAAATATCGTTGTTTCTCACCTGCACTAGTTTGTATAAGGACAGTTACATGCACGTCCAGGATGCTGTGGTTAACTCGCTGAAAATGGTACCTACCAATCTGTTTATGTTCGACAAAGCGATCACCCAATCTTCGATAAGTCTCATCCACATAGATCATCCTGCAGCGTTTGCAGCCAACAGCATACACTACATTTTCAGTAGTACACGTGAAACCCTTTTTTAGTTTGAAAACGCTAGCCGGTCCTACTTCTTCATAAGTTTCCCAAGTAAGAATACATGTCAAACAGCAAGATCACTTACAAGGTCTAGTGCCCTTGTATTTTCAGGGAGTTATAGGAGTAGCACTCTTGAAAGAACTGCTGTTTTAGACTCTTCCGTTTTCTGAAGGCTGCAATAGGATGCGAATCCGGGAAAACTGCCGACAATTGTTCGTCCTCGAGAATTATAGATTTAAAGTTGCGTACATGTATCAAAATGTTTTTGACAGCTTCGTTACGAGGATGGTACGTCAGGACCAACTGGATTCGGTCGTCGGAATTTCTCACCCTCGACTCCATAGCCTCAGATCTGATTACTCGGGAAACTGAATTCGTAGTTCGATCCAAAACTTTGGTGGAGTAGCCCCTTTTAACAAACTAGAGGCTCCCAGGAGTCTGTAATAGCTCACCTGATTATATCCGTATTATATTAATGGCATAAACATGGCGACTTGATTTTTTAATGTATTTCCCATAGGGTCCAATGTTAATCTATGGTCCCTGCTGGCAGCCATCTTGGATTAGGTGCGGACATGTCGGGCACAATTTTTAATGTGGTCCACCCAAGGACTATTCTGAGCAAGTTTGATGCAATGGCCCAGCGATGTCAGAGGAGTTGATCTTTAACGACGGACGACAACGGACGCCAAGTGATGGCAATAGCTCACATGGCCTTTTAGACCAGGTGAGCTAAAAAGTTTATGCTGCCACTTTTATCTTTTGTATGTTTATGTGTCCCTGTTTGTGTTTATTGTTGAAAGCGAGACAACAAATTCAGCGAAGGGGGTCAATCAACAGAAGAAATATTTTGAGTGTAAAAAATAAATACCAATATTAAATGTAGTGTTAATTTTGTTTTGTGGAAGTGTGTACCTACAGATACAGGAAGAACAGAATATGGGTTAAAAGAAATAAGAAATATACTGTTTTCAACATGTTTTTATTTTTACATTTGTTATCAATTTTTCAAGAGTAACAAACATACACAATGTATAACAAAGATGCATGCATAAGAAATATTCATACATTAAGATATATGAAAACAATGAGTTTTACTGTAAAAAACATGATATAACATTTACAGTCAGGGGAAGTATTGAAGTAACTGATTACATTTTTTTAAATTGCCATTGTTGATGACTTCGCTAGGCAAAATATACAAGAGAAGCATAATTTTTGTGGTCATATAAAAATGTATAAATAGTGGATTTTTTGCTAGATTCAGCATCATAGAATATATTATGTCAGAACGATTTTAATTTTTTATATTAAGAATAAGCCACAAAGTTAAATGCCATAAGGTTAAATTTGAGATTTTACATTTTGACATTTGGATAATTAAATGAGTTTTTCTATACTTGTGTATTTTTTTGTGTAAACAAGAGACATTTATTTTTTTTAATAAAATAATTCAAAGTATTGTTTTGGGGTCTGAAGATACCCGGGGATATACCTGTATACACTATGAACCAAAAAAGTACTGTCCATACCAGGAACAGTAATTTTTTCACTGTCATTAACTGTTATCTCCTGTCCCACTACTGTGAAAAACCTATAAACTACTGTCAGGAACTGTAACAATCGGGGACAGTCATTAACAGTACTACCTAAGTACTGTGATTAACTGTCCAGTACTGTTACAGTTACTCACAGTAAATGACAGTCTTTACGAATACTGTGATGCACTGTCCTGGATTGTTACAGTTCATGTCAGTTAACAACAGTTTCACTTATACTGTCTTGCACTGTGGTGGATTGTGACAGGCAGTCACAGTCGATCACAGTATTAACGTATTTGTGCTAGACTCATGTACATGTAAATGTTTTGTCTTATATATATTTACAGTTTCTCTATTCTGAAACCAAAACTAATAGTTAAAAATAACAAATAGAAATATTAAGACATAAATTTCGGCTTTTATTTTGATTATTTCCATAACTTTTTCATATTTTCCTTTATGTCATTGTAATAATAAAAACTACAAATTGTCAAACAATCAATTATTTCCTGTATAAAATAAAAAGCCAGTGCAACTATTATATTAGTCCCAGTTTGAATGAAAAGAAAATAAAGTATTCAATGATATCCTAGCTCTTATTAATTTGGGATTATTTAATTAAAAGTAAAACAGAATTATACCAAAAAATTATATATTTCACCGAAAGATAAATTTGTTGCAACTACGTGTAGACAATAAATTAGCCCCCTATATCATGTTAATTTTCCAATAAACAATGTCACCTGTGTAATAAGGTGTGACATTTAAAAAACATACTTAGATGCTTTGTTTTGGGTCGTTTTAACCTGGATATGAGGTTGTCTCCTTGATATTTACCCCATTTCCTTTCTTTTTCACATACATGTTACTCGAGTGTGTGTCAAATTAAACTAAAAAGGTGTATTAATTTAATAAAAAAAATTTGTGAGTATCAGACAACAACAAAACTACACCATTTTTAACAGAAAGTTTTATCATTTCAGTTGTATAAAAAAGTAAACTTAAGATACCTGACAAGAGACAAAAATGAAGATGAAAGTCCCGTTTAATTAGCTGTTTTCGGTTCGAGTTTTTTTTTTTTTCAAACGAAATCTACATGTATACTGCTTCGCGAACAGACTGAAAAAAGTGTATCTAATTAATATGCGAGTTGTCTTTTTTTATTTATCACGGTAAGCAAGAGTAAAAATAATAAGATCTCTCCAGTAGTGTAGATATCATAGATTCTGCATAAAGGTTTTAAAACAGGCTATAAAAATTTATATCCAATCAGAGAGTTAAAAGGAGGACGTACCATTACTGGCTGCAGTGAACCCCAAACACTGTCTTTATTAACTCTATTTAACTCATTCGGACAAAGCGAGATAGTATTTTTGATATATTATACTTTCTTTAGAAAACAAAATATGGTTTAGTTTCTCCTATGTGTATGCATGAATTAAATTTTCTGCGATTAAGTTCACCCCTGCGATTAGTCATGTTATTTTTCTATATATTGTCGGCAATTATCTTCATGCAAGTTAGCAATGTTTTTACTAAAATATTAAAACATAAAATTTTAAATGCATCCCTTTTAGACTAAAAAGGGAGATAATTTAATATTGGTACATATTTTATAAGGGTAAAAATTAAAACAATAGAGGGCAGTAATAATATCCTTTAAACAAACTACTTATCAAAGACATTTTTAACAATCTTGTTATTGATTAATTGTATATGGGGCTGGACTACAGTGAGAGTATGTGTAACTTCAACAGTAAGCAAAACTGACCAGTATGCATACACAGTGTAAATGAATTTTCATTTCCGAATTCAAAATGATAAACTGCGATGGATTAGTTGTACATTTCAATTTTGAACCCAATTCATTAATTGGGTCATCAATAGTTTCAGGTTCATCTTTGAATGTGCTTTACCATAGAATCAAATGATTAATGGCTACAGTCATTTTGGTTCTGGTCTTTATCATACAAATGGTTACGTCCAAAGACCTTTGCACACGTGTATCCAATGTTAATTAAATGTTTTCAGGTGCTCCTCATGAAGATAAGATACAGATTATTATATTTCAAGAAGACCTCGAAAGGACTTTTGAAGATCTTTTTAATAAGTCTGGTTCCGTTTGAAGCAACAATTCAAAGTAACAAAAAAGCCAGATATTTTCACATAAAAATCGATAGTACTTCTATGGCTTATACATGTGAATGTTAAGGGGTGAAAAGGGAGTGTTAACGGATGAACTTTAGTGAGACATTGTTAAGTCCCCTTAATAAGACAGTGAAACAAACAGATTGAAATTCAACACTGGTTGTGAAGAAAACTACAATTATTTATACTATATGACTGACTTTCAAAGCATAAACGAACTAAAAAGTGCAACATTTATGTTGGAATATTCGTTCATTTTTAAACTTGATCCAAATTTTTAAAGGCAATTTAACCTATACCATAAAATGTAATTTTGGATATTAACTTGTGAATTTTTTTTTCTATGTTGAAAAAGGGCAAGTTTTCTCTTTGACGCTTTCCTGATTTAGGATTTCACCTTATACAGTAAAAAACCCATTAAACGACTTATACAAAATCAAATTAAATTAATAATTTTATTATACCAATCATGGACCCACAGGGGGCAATGACACAAAACACACATGATTAAAACATGCATAAAAACATACATACTAGCTTGAGCAAAATCAAACAGATTGAATAGAAACTTAATATGACCAGATCCGGCCATTTACACGCCTGTTTGATATGATTTGTTTTAACGTTTAACTTTGTAAATTTAGTCAGATGACATGGTTGTATATTGTGTTACATGGTTGTATATTGTGCTATATGGCCACTCGCCATGTCTATGCATGTACTAGACATTAAATGAGCACCTTCCGACACGCGTTTGCATAGCAGGGGGTCAGATTAACATTTTTGCGATGCTTATCCAAACTTATCAGGCCGGGCTCTGAACTTTGTATGCAATTGCGTCGATACAAACTACAAAAAAGTTTGGTAATGTGGCCCAAAGGTACGTTTGAGAAAACAAAAGCGAAAGCAGTGGAATAATGTTATTTTAGACATTTCTGCTGAAAAAGTCTGTTGTGGAGATTTTCCATCAGAATAAACGCACGACGATTAACCCCTGAAGTAGCAAGTATAAATAAAAAATGCAGTGGATATTGAGTAAAATCGTCCTTAATGTGATATTGAAAACATATGGTTACAAGTAAAGATTTCTTCTCTATGTAAAGCTACAAGTTGAGCTGTGGACAGCTTTATCTATGTAACTGCGCTGATTCCAGAGTGATTCAATTTTCAAGAGCTACTTTACTGAACTGAACTGTCTTTTGTTGCAGACTGCATTGAAATTGTTTTTATTTCAGGAAATACATAAAGAAAAGGAAATAACGAATGAGCTAATGATTTTTTTTCATGTTCAGGCTTGATTTCATTCATGGTGAGACATTCTGCATATGAATAAAAAATTCATATACAAAATAAAATAAATGAGATGGAGCATGTTGCAAAGAAATTTCGTAAAAATGAGCATGTCCTTTCACTAGCGGCAACAGATACCTATGTTATGTCACTTTTGAATCATGATGCATATACGTTTACACGGCATTACAAGATGCATGCATCTTAAAGCATGCAGTCGCATGCGACCATGTGAACCTTTCTTACACGGTTTTCATTGGTTAAAAAAAACACATGCAACATGTTTCTCGAAATAGAACATTTCCTATCCCAAATTGTGTATCATGCAACTTCACAAAGTGGAATGCTACAGAAAAATGTATAGTTTACACGGTATTATTTGCGCAGGCAACTTGTATCGCCGTTTAAATCGGCCTTAAATCATACATAGTGACATTTTATGTCAAACCAACCTCGTCAAAGAAAGTTACGGAGGCGGATATATTAAGTCAAACAATATATTCCTATTTCAAACAATCTAATGGATTGCAGTTTGCAAGTGCATCGTTCCGAACTACATCCATTTGCTAATAAAATTTAGGATCAACTATTTGATTATTAGGGGGCTTAGAAGGAACGTCTGATGTCGGATATTTCCCATGCAATCGGTGAGACTATTTTTTACGGTATTTTTTCGATCATGCCTGAAAATTTGCTATAGATATGTCATCCTGGATATTTGTTTCAGCCATCTCCTGTCCTGATATTTTTTCATAATGCTGCCGATCTTGGAACTTTATTATCGGAATAGATTTTTTTGTATTAATGCAAACATTCCATATTAAGAATATAAGCATACAAAACAAACAAACGATAGAGGGACAACCATTTGTAAATAAGGAAGTTAGTCTTGTTGCCAGTGAAAATAAATATTCTCATATATAATTTGATTTTGATTTGAAAAACAATTTTTGTTGCAAATTCAAATCAGTAATATGATATCAGTAATATAATAACTAATTTGTTCGAAATTTTCATGTAAATATTTTTCCCCGGTGCGTCTAAACACTGCACAGGACTCCTGGGTGCAATGTGCACTCAGGACCAATATACGTTATTCTTTTCTCACATAAGACTGATTCTTTTTTTAGTTAATTGTAAATTTTTTGTGTAGTTTAAATGGTTTAAGTGTGTGGCACGTGCCGCAGATTGTAAAGGTAATCGACCGTGAAGATTAACAGCTCCAATAAACAATTTAAGACGAGGATCGGTATCCCGTTAATTTATCCTTATCACTCAATTATCGTTGTCTAATTTTTGTACATGGTTTGAGGTAACTTCCTATATTTTGAAATACGGGGATAGCTTTTAGCCTGAAATATGTAAATTTGGATGTGTGTTGTATAAATTCGCGTATACAAATATTACTGTATATAAATTGAGGTATCAAAAAAAAAATTGGACAAGGGTTTTAAAAAGGGCAATAAGTGAAGATGGAACATTATTCATGTTCATTGTTGTCCTTTTTGAATAATGTAATATTTCATGCGATTGATGCTTTGTTTCTCTGATGCTTTAAATTTGTTTTGAATTTAGTCTTGTTATATAAAGTCGTGGTATGTTAAATATGTATATCAGTATATAAATTCGGGGGGTGGGGGCTAAAAACAAAACCAATAAAAATAACATCTTAGATCTTCACATATTTTTTACATTATTTAGTCCATTTGACAAAAAGAAAACATTGCATTTAGGTTTTATACTGAATTGAGCAATTTTGTATATCCGGAAACATATGTTTTTTTTAAACACTGGTATCATGGGCATGTCCTGATTGTCCGAGGTTTCTTGTTACACAAGTCATTGTTGAATTTGTCACTAAAGACTGAATAGTTGGGAGTTGAGCATTGACTGTCCTCATGAACCAGTGGAAGGATTTTTGTCATTGTTTTTTTTTTTCTTTTGTCTTTGAGCTAAAAGCTTGCTGTGAACAATATATGTCTCTTCTGTGAAACAAAGTATTTTTTTATTTTGATCAAACAATTAAAAATCTACAAACAGCCCCCTTTTTATAATAATGTCGAAATATTTGAATTCCCTGGAATACCGAAATATTTGATTTCTTCGGTTAAGAAATATATTACCGAAATATTTTAATTCTTTGGATAAGACACACATTGCCCAAAAATTTAAATTCTTCGAAATATTGAAATATTTGATTTCAGCGGATAAGACATATATTACCGAAATATATGAATTCATTGGATAAAACATATAATGCCGAAATATTTAAATTCTTCGTATGAAACATATATTGTCGAAGGATTTGAATTCTTTGGATGAAAAATACATTGTCAAATATTCTGATTTCTTAGGATGAAATTTTCGGCCATTATAAGATAAATTTTAATTAATACGCCTTTGAATGAGCAAATTAAATGCGACATCTCTAACGCCCTCACGGGAATTATAATTTGTAAATTTTATGTTATTTTTATGCCACAGTTATTTACAATGTATATATATTTTGTATTTTGCGATTGGAAATCGAAAATAATTATGAAAATAAATGTTAGTGGCCGTGTTAGTGAAGTAAAAAGTTTTTTGCCTTTTTTATTTATTAAATATAGAAATTCAGATTTACATAAACACTATTTCAATTTAACGTTAAAAATAATTTATTTTAAAATTTCAGATTTTTTATAAAATTGAGATAACATGTACGTTTACGGTATAAAATTACTGTAATTAACTGATATATGCTGTCACAATCCACCACAGTGCAACACAGTTATTTCAAATACTGTGGCGAACTGTAATGAACTGTAACAATCAGGGACAGTGCATGACAGTAATACAAAATACTGTCATTAACTGACATATACTGTAGCAATCAGGGACAGTGCATGACAGTAGTCGTAAAGACTGCCATTTACTGTGAGTTACTGTTACAGTACTGGACAGTTAATCACAGTATTAGGGTATTACTGTTGATGACTGTTCCGGATTGGCACAGTTCTGGACAGTAGTTTATAGGTTTTTGACAGTAGTTGAACAGTACTTGTCAGTGAATGGCAGTAAAAAAATCAATGTTCCTGGTACGGAGAGTACTTTTTTTGGTTCATAGTGATAGACGATTTTAATCAATTAAATTCACATTTCAGTGCTTCCCCCGATTGCCTTAGTAAAGCCTTGTCTAAAGGGAACCACCAAAGGACTATTTTGACCAAGTTTGGTTCCAATTGGGCAAGCGGTTTCAGAGGAGTTGATTTTTTTCCCATAGGGTCCAATGTTAATCTATGGTCCCCGCTGGCGGCCATCTTAGATCAGGTGCAGACATGTCGGACACAATTTTTAATGGGGCCCACTAAAGGACTATTGTGACCAAGTTAGGTTCAAATTGGCCCAGCGGTTTCAGATGACTTGATTTTTTAATGCATTTCCCATAGAGTTTAATGTTAATCTATGGTCCCCGCTGGCGACTATCTTGGATTAGGTGCGGACATGTCAGACACAATTTTGAATGGGGTCCACCCAAGGACTATTGTGACCAAGTTTGGTTGCAATTGGCCAAGCGGTTTCAGAGAAGTTTATTTTTTAATGCATTTCCCATAGGGTCCAATGTTAATCTATGGTCCTCGCTGGCGGCCATCTTGGATTAGGTGCGGACATGTCGGACAAAATTTTAATGTGGTCCACCCATGGACTAATGTGACCAAGTTTGGTTGCAATTAGCCCAGCGGTTTCAAAGGACTTGATTTTTTAATGTATTTCCCATAGGGTCCAATGTTAATCTATGGTTTCCGGTGGCGGCCATCTTGGATTAGGTGCGGACATGTCGGACACAATTTTTAATGTGGTTCACCCAAGGACTATTGTGACCAAGTTTGAATGCAATTGGCTAAGCGGTGTCAGAGGAGTTGATCTTTAGACGAACAATGTATAAAATAGCAAAAATTTGACAATAAAGGGCAATAACATCAACATGGGTTTTCAGATTTGCTTCAAAATTTCCAGAGGAATAGATCTTGGTATGCTGAACATCTTTGCAATTTCAACTTGACTTCTATCTGTTATAGTTTTCCTAATAAAAAATTAAAAATATTAAAATTTTGAAAATTTTACGGAAAAAGGGCAATAACTCCAACATGGGTTTTTGGATTTTCTTCAAAATTGCAGGGCAGGTAGATCTTGCCATGCAAATCATTTTAACTCCGTCAGATTTTTGATATCTGAAACAGTTTTCGAGTTATTTGCAAAAACAGCAATTTACCCCCATGTTCTATTTTTAGTAACAGCGGCCAAGTTGTTTGCTCTTCGGACTAATCGAACACTATTTTGAAACTGCATACCCTGGTGATGATTCAGGCCAAGTTTGGTATAAATTGGCTTAGTGGTTTCAGAGGAGAAGATTTTTGAAAAAGTTAACGACGACGACGGACGACGACGGACGCCAAGTGATGGCAATAGCCTTTCAGGCCAGGTGAGCTAAAAAGGATTTAATTTCAATACTTGATGTGATAAGTGGACATCAATGCGGGACTTTTAAAGTCAGGCAAGCATTTTGATATATTTTCAGGAAGAGAGTTATCTTCCTTACACCCAAATTCCTAGTTACTAGATAAACTCGGAAATCGTAAAAAATGCTGATGAAGGGTAGTTGGAAAATGTTCCTTAGATGATTGCGGAACTTTATTAGAAACTGTTTGTTATGGTATTTAACATTGGTTCGAAAAGATTCGACTACTCTTTGTATCCGTTTTTGCCTTTTGAAATATTTTTTTCCGTTTATGCTAAAGAATGGCAAGAGTTAAGTTGTAGAGACCTTGGATTTGTGCCATTGATCATGACAAGACTTGACCCGTAAATGATGCAATATTAATGATAACTTCTAACCTTGACCTGTGACTTTAACATGTTAGTGTGGAAACTCGGAAACCGTGAAATATAGCTTTTCTGTCTATTACAAAACACAACTTTGTTATATTTGGATCGAAAAGATTCTACAAATTTCTGTATGAGTTATTGCCCTTTGAAAGATTTTGAGTTTAGGTTAATACAAAATACTCCGAAACAATAGGTTGTAGAGACCGGGGAACTGTACCATTGATCATGACAATTCTTTACCTTCAAACTAGGTAAACTCGGAACCGTAAATTTTTAACATGTAAAGCGCCATTTTTTTTAATTTGACCACAGCTCTTCGATGACTCCCCGAATAGTTGTTGCCATTTACATGTTTCGGAAAATAACTTGTAAACCGTAACAGATAGTACAGCCAAGTAACATATCTAATTAATCAGTTAGAAGAGACCCTACATTTTAGCCAAACGTCAAAACAATAGGCAAATTTGGGTCTTTTAAAGAAAATCTCAAAAACGGACGAGAAGTTCGGCTAATTATTTTGAAGAAAATGTTAATCTCATTGAGTTCTTCATTTGATTCATTGGTTTAACACTTTTGGAACGTTTTGAATCTATCGTCAAAAACCTATTTTAGAGGTCTAATTGTAGGTTTTTTGCGTATATCTTTAAAACCTCAAAGATACATTGTATAAGATTAATTAGAAAAATGTTCAGCACAAAATTTTTCACAAATCCAGGTCAAGGTCAAATTCCTTTTAACAATGTTTTTGTTATGAAAATCCATAGCAATCATATCCAAGAAGTATTGTAATGTTTAATGGAGTCAATTATTCATATTGCCAACCGGTAGGAACATTCATGTTCTAAGCAACAAGCTAATTTTCCAAAAAGTCCTTGGCAACCAAGAAAGAAAGGACTCAAAAAATGAATATTAATTTATGTTTGCATGATATTTTTTATTTACAATGGACGATAAATTCAAACTCCCAACATGTAACCTGTTATAGCTGAAATATTGCTCACTGGACGTAAAACTCCCACTTATCAATCAAACAACCTTCTTTTATCGATATTTTTCATTAAAGTGTCTTCTATAAACAACAAAATACCGAAGTTACTGTAAATTTACTTTCTGCATATAGCTATTTCGACAACTTATGTCTCTTTAGTGAAGAAAAAATCAAATTATTGGAAATCCAGAAATTGAAAGGTGTATAAAACATGATAGAGAACAAATAATTCAAAAGCATCTCTTTTGAAAGCCAAAATTAGCTAATGACAGAGCTTTGCTTCAGGTAGATACTATCTTAAACAAAAATCTTTAAATTAGAATGTTTTAAATTTTCAACTAAAATCGGTTTTTGGGACAAGTACTGGACCAGTAGTGGCATCGAAACAGTGTTAATAATTCACAAAGTACCGAAATATATGTAATCATTAATTTTCCATAACTTTATATACACCCTTAATTTGTGTTGAATTAACAAGGACAATTACACATTATTCATTGATCAGATACAAGATCCTTTTGATCAAAAGATGAATAAAACTCTTATTGGGGCTGTGTCGTTGAGATGTATGTAAAATAAATGAAGAAGGACCAAGTGGTTTTGATAGTTAGTTAACCTGAACAGTAACCCTGCATTGTGAGTTCGAGCATCGCTTTGTAAAGTACATAAAGGGTGCATTCGATCTGCTAACGTAAGTGATAACGTATGTCATTTACCTGCAACAGGTATGCGGTTCTCTCCGGGTACTCCGGCTTATTTCAACACAAACTGACCGTTGCGTTATAATATAACTGTAAATGCACATGAGACAAAGTCTCTACAAAAACATGGTATACACAAGCAAAGAAACAACGCTTTTATTGTTGTTCTTCATCTTAAAATCATCATGAGGCCTACAACAATGAGCTTTGCTCATACCTCATATCAAGTTTAAGACGCCCCCTGGCACCGGTTTCAGGGGAAGTCTTAGCTAATTGCTGCACCCATGTCTTTTCTGGTCATGGATGCGGGATCGTCAACAAACATAAATTAAACTGGCAAAGAGCCCCTTACAATCACTTTCATCCGTTACTTGACAAAAGCACTAGTGCCTTATGCCAGTGGACGATTATAACATATAAACACATCAAGTCGATTGTAAGAAAACTTGGCATTTTAAAATAGTGAGATGGGGACACTTTAACAGGTGATCAGAGTAACATTTCTAAATCACAAAAGTAATGCCAAACTTTGAAAGTATGATAGTATACTCATATCAGATATTCTATCACGAACAAGTACACCATAACTGAAATACATAGAGAACATGCATCTCTCAACCGGGGAATCTTTTTTACGGACTCCACACTGCAGGAGGACAAACTCCAGTCTTAAATAAACAATGAAAGGAAATGGAGTAAATGCACATGAGACAAAGTCTCTATAAAAACATGGTATGAACAAGCAAAGGAACAACGCTTTTATTGTTGTTCTTCATTTTGAAGTCACCATGAGGCCTTCAATAATGAGCTTTGCTCATACCTCATAGCAAGTTTAAAACGGCCCCTATCATCGGTTTGAGCGGAATTCTTTGTCAATTGTCGAACGACGTTACATCCATGTATTTTCTGGTAATGTTTACGGGATCAAGTACAAAATAAGTTAAACTGACGAAGTGCTCTTACAATCACTGTCATCTGTTGCCAATACCACCTATTATTAAATATTAAAACAACACACGTCTTAATAAACTAATGATAGAATATTACATAAATTACATAGTACAAAATCCCTATAAATACAAAGTAAGATTAGGGAAATGGAGCAACGTTAGCAACCAATCATTTTCTCCAAAAAAAAAATATTACTTTTGTTTTGATTTTGTTTGATACTGGATATACATTTATAAGTTTTAACTAAACGAAGGAAGGGTGAATCAATTTTTTGTTTTGCATTTTGGTTGATTGATTGATTGAATATTGTTTAACGTCTACTCAGCAATATTTCAGCTATATCGAGACGAGAACAAGTTTAATGATAAATATTCACTTTGGGGTATGGAAATGGCCATGGGACGGGAAATTCTGACTGCCACTGGAAAAGTAGGGTGAAATCGTCAAGGGCGGGGAATTTAGCCTTGTAGCCGATCACCTACGGACCACCCCAAAAGTGAGAAAAAGATTAAATTATANAGCATTAATAAAAAGAAAATTCCAAACTTAACACGAGTTGACATAACATGACAAAGACAAAATAAAGATTACATGACAAAAACAAAATAAAGATAACATGAAAAAGACAAAGACATGAAAAAGACAAAATAAAGATTACACGAAAAAGACAAAATAAAGATTACATGAAAAAGACAAAATAAAGATTACACGACAAAAACAAAATAAAGATTACATGAAAAAGACAAAATATTGATTACATGAAAAAGTCAAAATAAAGATTACATGAAAAAGACAAAATAAAGATTACATGACAAAGACAAAATAAAGATTACATGAAAAAGACAAAATAAAGATTACACGACAAAAACAAAAGAAATAAACAAAAATGAACATGAACGTTACAAAACATAAGTAAGGGCAATGTGAACTTCTACAAAAACTGGATTTATATACCAAACATATTGTTTTATTTTATTCATTAAATAAATACATATTTTACTTTTCTACGACAGGGCAATTCATTGTTTTGACATCTATGTGCAAATAACTAAATACCAAAATTACTGTGAATTTATTTTCTGCATATTCGCATTTCAACAACTTATGTCTCTTCAGTGCAGATAAAATCCAAACGTTTGGAAGACCATAAAATCAAATTTGTTAAAAAAACTGATAGAGAACAAATACCCAATATGATCTGAATGTAAAGCCAACTTCGGCTAAGGACAGAGCTTTGCATGAGGGAGATACTCCTTAGTTTTCAACAAAATTTACAAAAATTTAGATATTGCAAGGTTCTAAATAAAATCGGCTTTCGGGTCAGCACCGAAGTATTGACTACTGGGCTGGTGAATACCCTCGAGGACTAACAGTCCACCAGCTGAGGCATCGACCCAGTGGTAACAAATACCTAAATACCGAAGTTACTGTATTTGTAAAAGTATCCTTTAAAGGTGCAATGTTGAATAAAAGGAAAAGGAGTAAATACATATGAGACAAAGTCTCGACAAATGCATGGTAAAAAAACCAGCAAAGGAACAACGCTGTACTGTACTGATCCAACATTGACCTGAATCCAAACACTTTACATTTTTTTTTATTTTCTATGACCATTCAAAGGCAATTGCTGCTGAGTTCCTACCTTGCATCGCCGCGATGGCATAGGAGGTTTGGCGCGGCGAAATACCTGTTTAACCTACCTTTCTTTTCAAATGCCTGTACCAAGTCGTGACCATTGTAATTTTTGCAGCTACTTTATTTATTCATTTGTTTTTTGGCCTTACGGATTTGCTATTTCTCACAGTTTTTGTTCGGTAATTTTGTAATCACAGGTATATTCGTTTTTGAGGAAAACATTTACATTTCGTGTGTAATATATTATAATTAAAAAAGAGATACTTCTTGATCTTCAGCTTTCTTAAATCAATTTACATATTTTTCAAACAACTGAGATCGTCAGATATTTGTACTGAATTTTAAAGAAATAATTCAAGGAGTCTCTGGTGTATCATTTTCTTATATGTGGTCTTATTTTATCACGAGTGTAAATGAGGGCAAAATTTAATTTATGTATTCATTATTATTTTTTTTCTATTCTTATAGGACAAGTACAGGACGTTTGTATATGTGTGTGTGTGTGTGTGTGTTTGTGTGTTTTGATGAGACATTTGATTGATTATAATTGAAGTCGTTTTCGGCTTTTCCAGAAATAAAATAATTACATTAGTTCACAAACGAAACTGGACATTACATCAGATTCAAGAAAGTGTGTTCTTTGAACGTGACATCATCGCACATGTTGGCATTTGTTCATGCCGTCGCAATGTCAAAACCGTCTTTTAGTGTGGAGAAATTCGGAAAAGTCGGATGTGAAATCTGTTTTGTCGCGTGTTGCTCATTAATTTTCACTTTTTTAAACTTCCTATTTTGTCAAAGCGTTATAAGAATATAAGAATGCTAAATTGGACATTCAAACATGTATTTTTAGTCGTTTTCCTCATGCAAACATTTTATCATTCCAAAGATTTCATGGCAAATATGCTGATCTCTTTACTGCATCCAATTCTTTTAATAAACTTTTAAAAAAATATGGACTGCCATAAATTTGCAGATTAATTTATAATTCATAGAATTTATGTATTATAGGGACAGTACAATAGAAATGGCGGCATGCAAGATTGATGTACAACGCAAAGGATTACATACAACTCTGATCATGCTTGTTTTTGTATACGCGTCACTACTCGTCAATTCTGGAAGAACAACAAACTGTAAAATTTCATCATTTCATTCGGGAAGTTATGCAAACTGCTCCTATCAAACACTTAAAGAAATTCCAATGCTTCCCAACCCGGGTAGTATAGTTATTATGTAAGTGCCTTAAAAAGTAATGGAAAGTAACTGCAACTGTAATGTAATGTAGATAGTGTGAAATATATTTCACCAAACTTGTTTGCTTCAACAAAGTACCAAATTGTTATTTATATATGTATATCAAGAGGTCAAAACTGAACTGCATTGAATCAAATTCTGCATCACTCATTCACATGCAGAGTGAATGTTCATATTACGTAGCAAAACATGCGTGCTTTTCTGGAACACCCAATGGTTCTGTCGATTTATGTTTCTGGGAGATGTACATTAAAGAATTAAACACTGATTTTTAGGAAATTATGTATGTATAAATTCCGACAGTTCACTCACAAACTGAATAAGAGTCGAATGTAAAGTTTGAGAGCGATCTACCGTAGTTTATACATACATAATCTTCTCAAAACCTGTGTTTAATTCTTATAATTTCGAGTGAATGGGTTGGTTTAAAAGATATGTTTGATTGGATTTACGACGTCTTTATCTCCTGCACTATATTTTCGCCGAACGGATCAATGGGCAAACGAAAATATCGAAAAAATATTTCTTTTGTTATTCGTGACGTTGGCCAATGAAATTATATTTGCAATTACAATTAGAATTTTTCTTTTATTCTTTTATTTTTTTTTTCAATTGACAATAAAGTACAATAATTTATTTAAATAAGGGGACGATATTTTTCTGTCGACAGCTCAGGTCTTAGTTCTTACAGAGTATATTTGGTCATCTTCCTGATTTTCAGTAACTGTATGTTTTAACGGCCTTGTATGATAAAACGGACTTGTGTGTCTCAACATACTTATATGTCACAACGAACCTGTATGTAACAACATAGTCTTACAACTTACTTCTGTGTAACAAAGTAGCTGTGTGTTACTACAGACCCGTAAACTACAATGTATTTGTACAAGTATGCAACAAATAATCTGCGTGTTACCAGGTACATGCATGTTACAACATACCTTTATGTTAAAAAATATGCAACGCATATGTATGTTGCAAGGCAGTCGTGTGTTACAACGTATCTGTATGTCACAACGTACCTGTATGTTACAAGGCACTCATGTGTTACAACGTTTTTTCATGTCTCAATATACCTGTATGTTACAAGACACTCGTGTTTTACACCGTTCCTGTATGTCTCCACGTACCTGATTTTACAAGGCACTCGTGTGTTACAACGTAACTGTATGTCAAAACGTAACTGTATGTTACAAAGCACTCGTGTGTGACAACGTTCCTGTATGTCACAACATAACTGTATGTTACAAGGCACTCGTGTGTTAAACGTAACTGTATGTCAAAATGTAACTATGTTACAAGGCACTCGTGTGTTACAACGTTCATGTATGTCACAACGTAACTGTATGTTACAAGGCACTCATGTGTTAAACGTAACTGTTTGTCAAAACGTAACTGTATGTTACAAGGCACTCGTTTGTTAAACGTAACTGTATGTTACAAGGCATTCGTGTGTTACAACGTTCCTGTATGTCCCAACGTAATTGTATGTTACAAGGCACTCGTGTGTTACAACGTACCTGTATGTCACAACGTACCTGTTTGTGTCATAGAACTTGTAAAATACAACGTAAATATATGTGACAGTGTACATTAATAGTATAACTAATTGATTGATTGATTGATTGATTGATGTTTACGCCAACTTCAGCAATATCTCAGCTATATTGTGGCGTGAACTGTTACGTAAGTTGAATAATTTTAATAAAATATAAAATATCAATATAAAAACCATTAAAGCTTTATACAAGTAAAACAAGTGTATAGAATAAAAAATATAAAAAAACATTATAGGAGAAATGACAGTTTAATTGTTACAATATTACAACTATAAATAAAATCCATTTAAATCTTATATAACTAATTGACCGTCGTGAATATCAATGAAAATGTCACGAGTGTCGAGCAACGCAAAAGGATTAAACGAGTTGTGGAACTTTGTTCCGCAACGAATTTAATCTACTGCGTTGATCAATACGAGTGACATTTTTATTGATTTCATGATGGTCGATTAGTTTTGCTTTTTATTATATAGATTTTCTACTCAAAGAACGAGAATTAAGATGCGGATTATTTTTTTTTCATTTCAATTCGCCAGTTGTTTACTTTGCGACGAAAGTGAAGAGATATTGTGACGTCGCTTTATTAAGACGTCATCCGGTGACTAAAAATCCTTTATTTTAACCGGTGACAATATGACATTTATTTAACTGAGAAAATTCAATAATACACCGCTATCTATATAAGAAGTATGTATAATGTACAGGTATAGACAAACAATGGAAGGATTGATTGATTGATTGAATATTGTTTAACGTCTACTCAGCAGTATTTCAGCTATATCAAGACAAGAACAAGTTTGTTAATAAATAATCACTTTGGGTATTGAAAGAGCCATGGGACGGGAAATTCTGACTGCCACTGGCAAAGTAGGATGAAATCGTCAAGGGCGGGGAATTTAGCCTTGTAGCCGATCACCTACGGACCACCCCAAAAAGAGCTTGCTACAAGGGTTCTTTAACGTGCAGGAAGCGTGGCATTTCTTCCAACACGTGGACCTGAGTTTACATCCCATCCGAAAGATGGGTTGTGTATTTATTAATCCCGCACAACCACGGAATAGATCCTATTTCTATATCCCGGGACCCTTGGGTCAGCCTCCGTTTAGGAGGGGTCACAACCCGCAAGCCGGAGATACTAGGTCCTATTTCTATATCCCGGGGTTCCCTCGGGGTCCTCTGTTAGGATGACCCATACTGCAAGCTCAGAGGATGCTGCGGGCCTATTAATAAACCGGGACCGTGCACGGCGGAACAATGGAAGGATTGATTGATTGATTGAATATTGTTTAACGTCTACTCAGCAATATTTCAGCTATATCAAGACGAGAACAAGTTTGTTGATAAATAATCACTTTGGGGTATGGAAATGGCCATGGGACGGGAAATTCTGACTGCCACT
>MJUU01067150.1:33714-66824 GCA_002080025.1 Modiolus philippinarum | reverse complement strand
TTTAGGTCTATCACAGTGATAGTATGTCTGTGATTTTATGTCTAAAGGATTAAAATTTATGTCTCCCCAAGTGATTTGTTATGGTATGTCTCTTTCTGTACTGTACATCTGTACACAAAGTTTGATGACCCTACCCTTCGTAGTTACGAAGATATTTACCTAAATGCGGACGCGGACGCCGGGGGTACTCCAATAGTCCTCCTCAACTTCATTGAGGCGAACTAAAAATTAGATTAATTGTATGTCAAAAGTATTATAATTTACAAAATGTTC
Organism: Modiolus philippinarum; assembly: GCA_002080025.1. Taxonomy (NCBI): domain Eukaryota; kingdom Metazoa; phylum Mollusca; class Bivalvia; order Mytilida; family Modiolidae; genus Modiolus; species Modiolus philippinarum. The sequence goes on along the minus strand of MJUU01067150.1, from coordinate 66,551 downwards.
CATATGCCTACTTAAAAAACTACCTTTAGCACGATTTTATCCAGATTTGAAGCGTACACATAGCATAAAACCGTCTGTTGTTTCTATGACGTTTATCAGCGGGAAATATCCACAACGTTTCGCGGAATCTTTTTTCCGTTTTTTTTCATGTAAATCAACAGATTTAAACAATAATTGCATTAGAATGGAGATAACTGTATTGTATTTTAAGCTTTTCGTACGTAAATCTTGATTTTGCTGTCGCAAATGTCCGTTTAATGCGTCGCCAGGTAAACTCAATTTGCGACAGCAAAATCTACAATTTACGTCCTCAAAGCTTAAAATACAATACAGTTATCTGATCATTTGATCTGCCATTAGCAAACTCATAAACCTTTTTTTCTGAGATGATAAAGAACTGACGATCAGTTATCCGGAAAGGCTGTACGCGAGATTAAAACATCTTTCCTGTGTTCCCGCATTCTTATGAATCATGTTGAACAAGTTACAAGCAACACATACAACGATGATGCAAATGTTACAAAAACTAAAAAGAAATTAAAATAAAATGTTTTTTGTTGGCCGATCGACCTTATTTACATGTATATATGTGATGAATCAGGATACAAGACTATTTTTTTGGCCTTATCACAAAATATTTTCAGAATTTTACTTGCTGATTATGTATATGGAACTGTTTATGCTGAATGTTTTGATCAACCTGTATGGTGTTATTAAAATTTGTCAATTCTGTTTACATTTGATAAAATAAATATGTACCAATTCTATTTGTTTTCATTGTTGTTCCTTGTAGGGGGTGCTGAAGGGGGTTCTCATTCACGTAATCACGCAAATAAATGAGTGAAATCACTCTTCACGCGTAATATTTTTTGTCCTTTCACGTATAAAAAGTTGACAAAAATCGTTAAATTCACGATCACGCCTATTTTAAGGGTATTTTTCACGTATCACGCTCCCGAAATTCGACTATTCACGGATCACGCTTAGACCCCTTCAGGACCCTCCTTTATAGTCATGATACATGTAATTGTGCTTTTGCTCTAACTGTACAAACTCAAGCTAGACAGTAACGAATCAACTATGAAATGTACACTCCATACGCAAAAATGGTAGGTAAAGGAAGTTAAAAATCATCCCTTTTGTCATATAGCTTAGATTTCAAACGCCCATCTTCGGAAATTTATATCAAAAGATCTAAGTACGAAGATGAAGTAGATGTATCAGCAGTATATTTAAATTCAAGCTCATTAAGATAGATCTGGTGAAAATATTCCTTGAATTTAAGATATTTAAGAGAAAGTACCTCGTCTATGTAACCGAGGCTGAAAGTAAATGATTGCACTGTTTTGATTTTTTCTGTGTTAGTCCTTGTAAAAACTTTGCCTCGTTGGAGAACGAAAGATATCAGCTTAAAGTGGCGCACACATAGTTTCAATTGGAATCCCGATTGTCTGCTGAAAAACGCAGCTTGCACATTCGACAAAAATATTGTGTATCAAAAACATCTTGATTATGACATAGTCAGTGTACTTCCTCTTTGTCTCAGTGTGGTTCTTTACGTGAATATGTTTTTTCTTTCCCTATTACCAGGAAAGTGTATCGCTGAAACATTGATGTATCAAATTAAAGATAATCTTTTTTCAGTTTATTGTGTGGCAGGGTAGAAAAACAATAGATTGTATGCCGTGGCAATGGATCAGCTGTTCAAAGAGATCTTTAGATTTTTTTGGAATCCACATCTGATTGACGCCGCTCTTGGAAGAGACTTAATCACAATAACTTTTCAGGTAATCTGTAACTGCGGTCAATGAAGTAGGATGGAGCTTAGAAAGAGACTAACTGGTGCATATTGAAGACCCTGCTATGAATCTCTGTTTATATTGATTCTTCTAAAATTTTTATAATCTCCTCTCTTGATAGTGTAGTGGGAGTAAAAGTAGGGTTTCCTGGTGAACTATAACTTCCTATCTCTTTAACCAGACAGTCGACAGAGTATGTCTTATACATGAACAGTAACTTATTAGAAGCTTTGTCTGCAGGGAAAAACACGTAATTTTCATGGTGGTTGTCAAGTTTTTCTAAAGAGAGGATTCCAAATATTTTAGGATATCTTGATTTCATTGATGTTTTCTGAAGTTGTACTTCCAGCTGATATTTTGGGGTCCATATAATTTGGTACCTTTTGAAAAGACATCTCGTAGTTTGATATTGTCTACGATATCTAGGTCACCGGTTATCACATGTCCAGCCGGACTGTAATTTAAGGGGAAGTGGAGAAAGAGCGATCAGGTGGTTTGGCTTTGAAGTCGTCAATTTTGAAATCACACAATACCCTTTTGTAATTGAAATGGTTGTTGCAATGGGTTTAGTGTAGGAATACAACATAAGTGGAACAGATTGATTTTTGAAGTAAGGTGGAGTATTTGATGTCACCGTTTTGCTGTGTAGAATATTGACGAGATTTATGGCGTCCAAACCTTTATTGGCGAATTGAATTTTAAGAAATGTCCGGTTATCAGGTTCATTGGCTGATTCGAAGACATGTTGCTGTTAATTTACATTCTAGGGAATGGCACTGATGATGCCAAATATTTTTTGTAGACGGAATAAAGCTTTGAAAGTGGCAAAGAATATAGTTTGGTACGAATGTGAAGAGGACTTAGTGGAATAGTCAAAGATGGAAGAAGAACATTTATTGAAATTTATTGTCCTAACTCTTTAATCCAGTATTCCTCTTTTTGTAGACGGTGAGTTATACGAAGTGCAGGGTTATTTGGTTATTTGTCTTATGATAATTTTTGTCAATAATCCTGACTTTTATGTTGACAATTGAATGGTCAGAATGGGTGAAATTTGCTAAAACATGTCTGGTCTTGTTGTCCTTGTTATCTTTCTGCGCACATACGCTTGTTCAATCTGTCTTTTGTTTCCTCCACATAAATCAATCCACAGAGAGAGATTGACCATAAAAATCATAAATAAGGCCATAAATAAGACGATCATTGTATATTTGAGTTGAATGTGATTTGTTGGTAAAATTGCTTGTAAAATTTGAGTCTGTAAAAAGAATGTTACATGTTTTGCATTTTTTTTAATTTTTAGTCTTTTTTTTAAATTTCAATGTTGGTGGCTCCTGAGAACCAGTCGAAGTTGATAAATGTACGACTCTGGACACCAGGTTGTTCCAATGAACCTGTATCCATAGCTTCATTGGTAAGGAACCAATTTAAGTTCGGAGACGTCCAAACTTGTATTCGTTCTTTTTTATTCTTTATTATCATGGCTAAATAAAAATTAGTCTACTGAGGGGACGGTATCCTCGGGGACGAACCGGCCATCAGCACAGATTCCAACTTAGTGGTATGCAACAACGACAGCAGAATACCAGGAACACGGGAAATGCGGGAACACAGAAAAAAGAAAGACGCAACAAGTACATGAGATAACCACAAGGTGGCGAAATAAAAAGACCACATTCAGAAAAGGTTCCGATTCATTAACCGTTTTACGTATGGGAAAATACCAGCTTAACTATACAAATCAAAAATTAACGATTAAGTATATAAACTTCTATCCTAGAGAAGAGCGTTAAACAAGTTCGGCGTAATATCCAACTATTGCTAATCTACATAACCGTCCATATTAATGGCGACTTCGCAATTTATTTCATTCAATTTGGTAGATGAAATATGATATAAATATAATATTCATCAAAATACGAAGACAGTCCAAGAATTTTCACGCGTTTCGACAGTTATGGCGGGAAAATATTTGTATTAATGATTCTGTTTTGTCGCTGTTATACAAAATATAGTACACCTAGAAGTACTTAGTCTTGTAACTGAATCACAAAAAGCTATAATGTTTCAGTTCAATGATCTTTTATCCAACCAAATTGATGAAGTCAAGAGACAAAAAACGGGGCAACTAAAAGGAACATGATTGAGGACATCTCGAAGATAGGATGATCTACAATGCACGTAGGACATACATGCTGTCCATTAAGCACAATATAATCTAGAAATGAGTAAAGTTAACTTATGGACTAAAGGTTGTTTGTTTGCCGAAAACTTTTACTTGGGAAGATATATGGCAGTTGATATATTTCCTCTGAATGTGCTTCGAAGCCTGTATTAAAAACAATTTCCTTGTTTTTACAAAATCATTCCACTTTGTTATAATTATATTATTCTATAAAAAAATAAATTCCATCCTGTATATCATAAAAATCATTACATCGTATCCGTACGTAATTGTATATTTTCAAGTGTATTCGATATATAACAGAATGAAACTAAAACGCAATCAATCTGGAAGTGATGGGTCATCTTTCACCCTATGTCAGGGGAATATTTTTCGGTATGATAAGTTGATTAACCTAGTTCAAAATACGAGGCAGACAACATTTTCTATCTCTATCCCTCATTATTTTGTCAAGATTTTTGTGCTATCTTAGCACCAAATTGATTGATTTAAACTTGTCAAGGACCAATAAAAAACACTTTATTTATTTAATTTTTTTTGTGTGTGTGCTGCAACTGTGAAATCATTTCCTGGTATCGGTTTTTAAATTATTTAAAATGCCTCACTGAGAGTGTGACGGGTGTCGCTAGTGGGGCAGGACATGCTTACCTTTCCGGAGCACCTGATGTCACTCTCGGTTTTCATTGGAGTTCACACTATGAGTGCCTTAGTTTTTAATGTCGTCTTTATATTTCCGTGCTTGTAGCTGTCTCACGTCCTTGTTTTGTCTTTGTCTTTCTCTGTTGCCGTTTTTGCCATGTCTTCGGATTTCGATTTTTGTATGTTCCTTTGGTATTCTACTGCCGTTGTTTAATACATATTGTTCAAGGCTTATATAAAGTATTAGTGTTGTTTTAATTATGAATTGAATTGCAGGCTTTTTTTAATTCCAAGTAGCATAACTGTCAATGAGCGTAGACATAGAAAGATTATAGTCAGATTTTCTTTTAAAATGGATGTTTTCTTTTCGTGTGTTTCGTTCAGTGAACATAAATGCCTACCTTCTTTTTCTCAATTATGTTGATTTACTGCATCGTTGCCCCCTTTCAAAACTCGGTCTTCTGAAGAACAAGGCTTTTCATTAAAACCCCAATGTTTGTTGTTTATCAGCTTTAGGTTTTGGTCTTTCATATTTTTATTTATTTGATCTGCACTGAAGTAACATTAATTATCGAAATTAAATTTTACAAAGCTAAATGTATAGTAACTTTGGAACACTTCTTTACTACGCACTGAAAAGAGCCTTTGGATATTATAAAACCACTTTGTATGTATTTATACATGTAGTGACTTTGGTGGGGAAAATGTAACATCAAAAACTAGGCGGAAAACAACCAACTGAGAAAAAAAATCGATTTCCTTAGGGTAAGTTTAGTTTTAGAAAATGTTTTTGAAATAAAAATGAATCATGTTCCGTGCACTGCAAAGAACGTCGTGGTGCATTCCCATGTTCTAAAAGTGGGTTAGCGAAGTGATTGAATTAAAGTTTATGAATATTCATGATTACGCAATATCGATATAAAAATGCAGCGTTGTACTAATGCTTAGTGTAAATCTTGTCTTATGATACCTGTCAAATGATAAAAACTTTGAAATAAGTTATGAAAGGATATGGAGTAAATACACATGAGACAAAGTTTCTATAAATACATAGTAAAACAAAGCATATGAAACAACGCTTCCATTGTTTTTTTCCCATCTTGAAATCAACTCGCCTGTTAATATTGTCGATCAAGAATTCTTACATTTTGATTACGTCAGTCTCAGTGTACTTTTTATTTGAATCAGTTTGGTTTTTAACAAAATATGTTTTGTATGTCCTTACTAATCAAAAGGTGTATCTGCGTTCTCCATTTTTGGTGCAGAAGCATTGCAATTACTTTTTTCAATTTATTGCGCGGCAGGGTTGTATACAGAGTAGAGAAGTCAAAAGTTTGAATTCTATGGCAATGGGTAAGACTGGTTGAGGATAGCTGTTCAAGGAGATCTTTCGAATTTTTTAGAATCCATATCTGATTAACGCCGCTAATGGAGTAAGCTTTACCACAATAATTTTTCAGGCCATCTCTAACTGCGGTTAACAAAGCAGTGAGGAGCTATGAAAAAGTTCAGTGGTGCATATGGACGACCCTGCGATGAATCTCTGTTTGTAAGGATACCTATAAAGTTTTGGTACCCTGTAGATGTAAGGGAGTTAATTGTTTTCATCATTGGCTTTGAGATTTTCAACAACCTTATCTCTCGATATTATAGTAGGGGTATAAGTAGGGTTTCCAGATGATCTGTCGATGCCCATCTCCTACACAGGACAGTCGAGATAGTGTTTCTTATACACAAACAGTATGTTGTTTGAAGATTGTCAGCAGGGACAATAACGTAATTTTCATGGAGGTCGGTCAGAGTTTTTACTACAAGGGAATCTTCAAATATTTTGTGATTTCTGGATTTCATTGCTGTTTTGGAGCGCCGGATGCGATTCACAATTAATGACTTTATAGACCAAATCAAGTCGGAAAATGCTCAACGTCCTCTTTCTCCTTCTTTTCCCACTTCCTAGCATAGTCCTCAACTGCATCCATCAAAATCTTGAAATTGTACTTCCAGTTGATGTGCAGGGGTACAAGGAATTTTGGACCTTTTGAGAAGATATCTCGCAATATTGGTTTGTAATTGAAAATTTAAGTTGCAATGAGGTTAGTGTAGGAATATGAGATAAGTGGAACTGATTAATGTTTAAAATTATGTGGAATAGTTGATGTTTCTGTTTTGCTGTGTAGAATGTTAGCAGATTCACCGTTTCTATGTAATTTTTATCACAATGCAAAGCTCAGTCATGTCCAATCTATTTCATCGTGTGATAATATCTGGTGTTATTACCTTTTTATGGAAGATGAAAAAAAATATTGAACACTTTTACAAATTCGTGTATTTATATGTATATTAAATGGCAGCGTTCACGGCAATATGCGCTGCATTAAATGGCCAAAAGTCGGGACAAAAATATCTAGGATAATCGATTTTCATAGGTCTTCTCATAAAGAATAAAAAATACTAAAGTTACTGTGAAGTTAGTTTCTGCATATGCGCATGTATCTTCAGTGCAGATCAAATAAAAACATTTGGAAATCCATATACAAAAGAAAGGAATTAAAAAAGCACTACACGTAAAGAAGGAAGCCTCACAAGGAAGAAAATGCACCACATATAATGAAGAAACACCACATATAATAAATAAAGCACTACATATAATAAAGTAGGCACCCCATATGAAGAAAAAGGCACCGCATATAAAATAAAAGAAACAAACATAAAAGAGAACGCACCATATATAACAACTAACACACCAAATATAAAAACAAAAACACCACATATAAAGCAAAAAGCATATTTAACGGCGTAAGCACCACCTATTAAGAAAAAAAAGGACAACCCAAAGTCACCAAATATAAAGAAAAAGCACCACATAAAATAAGGAAACCACCACACATAATAATCAAACAACCATATATAATAAGGACAGCACCACAAATATTAAAAAACTTTACATAAGACACTCTTTGTGTTCATATAATGTAAAAAAGTGTTACACTAACTTGGATAGTGTTAGACCAAGACCAAATTTTCGTGTAAAACTAACGAGTATTTCCTCATGTAAAGCTCTGTCTTTAGCGTAATTTCGGCTTTTCTGTTAAGATCCTTTTGTTTATTTGTACTCTATCAGCTTCGACATGTTTTCTGGTTAATGGACTTTAAAATGTTTTGACTTTATCTGCACTCACAAAATGTCGAATTACGCATAATTATGCAGAAAATAAATTAACAGTCAGTAACTTCGGTATTTTTTATATATAGAATATGTTTAAGTGTCTTTGATAATTTGTATCCATTTAAAAATATATTAATATTGTATAGTTTGTCATCAAGTAAACATTACTGTAGTACTCTTCATGATACATATAGTGTATAATTTCAATCTACGTAATCTGCTCGCTTACTACAGAAGCTTAGTCCGTTGGTGAAACATTATCACACTACGGAAGAAAAAGAAAACGCAAAACTCCCTAAAGGAGATAGTAAGGTATTATAATGTATTTCACTAGATATAAGCAGTATAAATGAGACGCGAATATACCTGTACAATCTTTAGGTTATTGGATCTAAAAGACAATTAAACAGAATATCCGGATGAAATTGCTATTACGTAAAGAATTAAAGTTACGTCCTAGCTTTTTCATAGTTGCTGGGGACTATGATCTTTGACCTTGACCGAAAGATGTAAAGCATTTTGTTCTGAACTTTTTTCTTATTTTGTGTTTCATTTGATTTGCATAGTTTTTCTTTAAAAAAAATCAAAAACTAGACCCTGTAAATAGGTCAAATATCCCTGTAATGATGGACCATATGTACCAATTATAGATCTTCATGAAATGTTTAATTTCTTCAATACACTTGAAAAAAGATAATTCGGTATATGTATGGTTGCTTATGTTGCTTTCGGTTGTTGTTACTTACAAAAAAATCTCTTTCTGTTTTCAAAAAGATCATTATTATGTTGAAGTCATCGTTTCAAACTCGGGATCCGAGAAAACGATTTTAACCCCACCGCAAGAAAATATTGGACTCAATGTATCAAATGCAGGCTTTTATTTATTGATTATTCGGATTTCGTTTGGTTTTATGCATTTTAAACATTTTTTGAAATTACGGATTTCCTATGTTTGGGATCTAGTGCTGCTGATGAGGAATTAATTTCCGAAATGGCCATACAGCTCATAAAAATTATTGCAGTTGGAGTTAGCATATGTGTTATGGTCTCATGTTCATTTACTTCATATCCTTTCATAAAACATCTAATACAAGTGGTTGTCTTTTAATGCAGTGTGGAGTTGGAAAATTTTAAATTCTAAAACCTAAGGCTTAACTCACCTCCATCGTAGTTTTGTTCTTAGCTATTTTTGATTTTATTGATTATTCGGATTTCGTTTGGTTTTATGTTGGAGTTAACATATGTGTTATGATCTCATGTTCATTTACTCCTTATCCTTTCGTAATATATTTAATAAGATACATTTTCCCATTATATTTGATAAGCTGTTGATTACACATTCCAAGAGTAACTGCTCAGAACGTAAGGGGCCAACGAAAATGGCCTTCAATGACCTCTGACCTCTACATTTCAGACTACCTTACATCAACATTGTTGAAAGTCTCATGCCTCTATGACTTATGGTTTCTGAGTAATAAAATGTCACGAAAACTAAAAAAACTATTCAAGGGAGATAACTAAAATAACACTCTAAATGTCAAAAAGTCTCTGCTTGTAGACTGTTATTCCCTGCTGTTAATTACCAACATTAGTCAGTGGTTACATGTAAGTGATAATCCGAAAACCAGTTTTATTTCTAAATTTAAAAAAAACCTTAGGAATACACATATGTACTTATTTCATTTTTATTTGCTTTTTATGTAAAACTCTTCGATGATTATTTTCCATCTACTTTCTCAATTAGATTTTGTTTATAGTCTTGATCTGCACTGAAGAGACAATGACTTTCCAAGTAGCCGTTTGCAGAAACTTATTTTTTGGTATAAATAATAAAATACCGAACTTACTTTAAATTTATTTTATGCATATGCGCATTTCGACAACTTATGTCTCATCAGTGCAGATAAAACCAAAATCATTTGGAAGTCCATTAACCGAAGCATGTAAAAGCATATAAAAGCATATAAAGTTATTTATCTATTTATAAAAATACACAGGCATCTTTTATTTCATATTTCTTTTTCATTTTTTTCAATACGGTTTTTAAGATATAGCTACTGCTATTTTTTCGTAATGCAGAAAAAAGGAAGTGTAGTGTATCAATATTAAAGTTTCATAATCCATTTGCCATATTCAATTTTTAGAAATAACATTGGAATGTTGAAATGAACTCCTGGAACCAATTCTTGACAGTTTTATATTGTTCTAAGGGACCGACCATTTAACCTGAAAGGGAGGGGGGCTATGTTTTTTGTCCAAAAAAATATTCTGAAGCTGATTGTATGTGAAAAAAAAATATTTCGGCTGCCAGAAAAAAAAAAACCATAAGCCCCCCCCCCCCTTCAAGGTAAATGGTCGGTCCTTAAGTATACTAACCAGCATTACCACTGTAACCACTGACGGTCAGGTTGTATTTATTGTCCTCATTCGCTACAGAAAATGTAGAATACTTGGCGTATGCTTTTCCTCCAGTAAAATCTTCTAAATCAACCCTCAGTTCGTACTGATGGTTCCTTGTAAGTCGATGAATTTTCTCATTCCCTACAAAAAGCCACATTCCTGTTGAAGAATCATTGATAAATTTCGGATATTCGTTGCGGATGTTCCAAATTTGTATATCTGTAGGTATACTCAATTTTGTAAAAATCATAATGACAACTCGCTGAATTATGCAGACAAGCTATCATTTATAATTTATATTTATTGAATTCACCCTGCATATGTTAGCTTCATACAATGGGATTTCATTACAATGTATATAATAATTTTATATTAAAGTATCCAATAACAATTGCGGCTATTAAACTTTCTATAATAATAATTGGAATTTATTTCTTTGATTTTTTTACCAAATTTAATAGAATCCTGTACTATAGGTCGGATACCCGGAAATTATTGTATATATATGCCTTCGATAAGCTTTTGTACTCTTGATGTATATTTGAAATTTCGGCTAGATAGTTCTTTTATTAAATAAATATAGTGATGGTGCATTACATGATATATAGTTTAATCTTTGAAGCTTCATAATTTTTAAACGATAAGTAATATGTACTCAAATTTGGTACAAAACTAAAGCTAATTGTATATGCTTTATAATGAACACAAGTTTGGGCACTTTATACCCTTTTTATGATCTTCGGATACAAAAAATGTACCCCTCTCTCTGCAAAAAATGCGAAAACAACCCTCGTTATTTGATATAGTTTTTATACCTTACTTATCAGGTCTGATACAATGTTCGAAATAATACTATTAAATTCCATAAAATTTTGATTTTCGGTATAAAATTTTTGGAAAATGGTAATTTTCGGAATTTTAGATTTTTTCACAATTTCGACTTTCTTACTTTACGATCGTAAAATCTGAATATATTTTTAATAATGGCCGATTTAATAATGATTTGTGATATATTATCAACAAATTGTGCACACACATTTTAGTTTCAGACATATTGTAGGTTCAGAAATGTCAAAATTAGCACCCCTCCACCTAAAAATTAAGGAAAAATTTGAAATATTCAGGCTCTAAATGATAAAAAGATAATGTTTAATGGGAATTGTAGTGTTTATTTCACTAAAGCTGACATGCAGAATATCATAATAAGTAGATTTAAACTTTTTTAAAAGGTCTCTTTTCAACTTTTCTGCCCGATATTGTATGCAAAAAGGGGATTTTCCGGTTTTCAGAATTTCTGCTGTTTTGACTTTGAGATGCAAATACTTTATGAAATTGATATGTAACTTGAAAATGTTGATTAAATATCGTTTCATTATATCTTAGCAATTACAAAGTATGCTTTTAAATATTTTAGACTAACTACAGTCTCATAAATTACAAACATATTACCCCTTACCATACATATTCAACACAATTTATTTCATTTTATTCAGCTTGAAAAGCTTAAACTTTGTATAAAGGTCCAATGACATATCATTCTCAAACACCAAAATACTCAGAGACTGACATATATCACAAATAAAAACATGCGCGTGGTGTATGGACAGTTATTCAAAATTAAAATTGGACTTCTTAAATTCTGAAATGCATTTGTAACGAAAATCGCCCAAAATATTAAATTTTACCCATATTTTGATGTTAGAATTATATTATTACGATTTATCAAATGCATCTTTTCCAAAGAAAGTAAAATATTAGTATGCTGTGTTCATATATATTTAAAGACAGACATATTTTGGGGACTTTTAAGGTTAATTTTGTTAGGGTAGGGGTAAGATTTTCGGTATTTAGAGTCACACTGAACACTTCTTGCTTTCCTAAGCAGAGTTTTAAGATAACTTATGTATCGGTTAAAACAATAAATTTGTATATCTGCAGATAAATCCTTCAGATTTGCCACATATAACGATTTAAAAGTGAATTTTGGTCAAATCTGAAATGCTAAAGATTCTAATTTTTCATCAATTTTGGACAAACTATTGAGTTTAAGCAGACAAGTAGGGTTTAAAAACCAAATCACGATAGAATTCATGCAACCTTGCTATATGCAACGCAGATTTTGCGTGTGGTGGTTATTTTTATCCCAACATAGACACAAAATCGATACTTTTGGGGAAAATTTGTTGGGGTAGGGGTAGATTTTTGGTATTCAGAGTCACATTTAACACTCCTTGTTTTTCTAAACAATGTTTTAAGACAACTAGTGTATCTTTTAGAACTATCTGCAGATATATTCTATATATTTGATATATATTTCGATTTAACAGTGAACTACATATGGACAAATGTGAAACGTTAATTTTTGGAGAAATATGGAGTTTCTGGGGCCAATGGCTGTTAAAATACCAAATCATAATGTAATTTATGCAACATTGTCATATACAATACACGTTTTCTGTATTCTGGTTATTTTTATGCAAACATGGTAAAAAATTGACAAATTTGTTGGGGTAGGTGTAAGATTTTCGGTATTTAGAGTCTCATTAAACACTCATTGTTTTTTTAAACAATGTTTTAAGACAACTAATGTGACTCTTGGTACAATTAATTGGCATATCTGCAGATATATTCTCTAGATTTTGCATAAATAACGATTTAACAGTGAACTTTGGACAATTCTAAAATGTTAAAAATTCTTATTTTTCATCAATTCCGGGAAAATATTGAGTTTAAGTCAACAAATGGCTGTTAAAATACCAAATCATAATGTTGTTCATGTAACTTGGTCATATACAACACACATTTTGCGCGTTCTGGTTATTTTTATAATAGACAAAAAATTGACATTTTTAGAGTAAATTTGTTGGGGTAGGGGTAAGTTTTATTGATGTATGATGTTTATATTACCTAAACGCAGCCATTATTTGTAATGGTTGTGAAGCAAATATAATAACCTTTTATTTGATACCTATTTAAATGATATTTATAAAAAAGAAAGGAAATGGGGTAAATGTCAAGGAGACAACATCCCATTAAAACGACCCGAAACAAAGCATCTAGGGGTCACCGTAGTGTCTTCAACACAGTGAGGAACCTCACACCATATAGCAAGCCCTAAATGGCCCCAAAAAAGTAAAAAATGAATAAATCAATGGAAACAAACCACATCCCCTGACCCTAATATCAAGAAACTAAAATTTTATAAGAAGACATGGACAAGCCAATTACGGTTAAACTCGTTTTCTTGGATCCAAACCCTCTTTGTTTACTAAAAAATAATATTCGGCACAAGAAAGACAAAACTAATTCAAAACCGAAATTATTCAAATGTCCATGTATTTGGTCTATTTGAAAATAAAATTTTGGTCATTTAAAATATGTTAACATCGTCTAAACATATTTTATATTGGAGAAAATAGATTGAAAAGCTAAAAACAATTTTAAGAATAGGGAACTGAGATGCACTTCAGGTTCTCTTCACCATCAAACTTACGCAATTTCAATGAAAATATCAGTTTTTTCGTTACCATATATTTCATTGGGGTAGGGGTACGTTTATTTGCGCTATGGAACGTATTGGGCTGAGAAATTGTAAAAACTTGGGTTCTTTGTAAAACTTATACAATAAGCAATCATTTGATACCTCGTTTTTATAACTAGAAGGCATTTGGTCAAGATTGTGAAGCAACTGAAAGAAAAACTTGAACGAAAAACGAAATTTTCCAAAATTTCGGTAGGTGGGTCTAAAAATGGGCCAAATTCTACAAGTGCGTGCAGGTTATGCTCGTGTTAATATGTTTTATTTTGAAGAGGGTAAGTATGGTATGCGGACTTAAAAAAAATGGTTGGGGTTCGGAAGTGGTGGTGTACGGGGGGTTATTCCAGCCCATGGACTAATAATGCAACGCTTTAAAAAATTTCAAAGTATCAAGGGCATAACTCAAGAATCCCTTTGACCTCTGAGACCAAATAATCAATGACGGGATTTGGAGAAGATGCATATGAGACATAGTCTCTATAAATGCATGGCAAAACAAGCAATGGAACAACGCTTTTATTGCTGTTCTTTATCTGAAAGTCAAAATGAGGTCTTCAACAATGAGTTTTATCCATACCTTACAAAATTTCCTGCCCCTACCCATTTTTCCCCTTTTCCAGTGGCAATCAAAAGTCGTTGCCCCGGTTGTCCCTTCCACCTTTATTTCTTTCTTCGTTTACTTACAATTTGTTTTGAATTGATTAACTTGTTCTCGTCCTGAAATAGCTGAAATATTGCTCATTGGACGTTAAACTCTAACTAATCAATCAATCCATACCTTACAATAATGGTCTTCAACAATGAGCTTTACTCATACCTTACAATGAGGTCTTCAAAAATGAGCTTTACTCATACCTCACAATGAGGTCTTCAAAAATGAGCTTTGCTCATACAAATGTACCCCATAATGAGGTTTTCAAAAATGAGCTTTGCTCATACATCAGAGTAAGTTCAATACGGCCTCTAGCATCGGATTGAGCGGAAGTCATTAGCTGATGTCAAGCAAAGCTACATCCATGTTATTATATGTCGAAATCTGCCTTATTTTTGTGGTAAACATCATTCATACCAAGTTCGAAGACTATCAGTCACACATTACTGTGTTTACATAGTGACATAGTGTGGTATACATTAACAATTTTATTACATCGTAATCAATACAACACTTTAAGCGCACACACAGGAGTATGAAAAAAGTGCCTTCTGTTTTATATTAACAAAAAAAAGAAGTCAGTTGAATAAAATTAGTCAAGAGAATAATGAGGTTTAATATGCTCTCTATATATATTTCAGTTACGAACACACTAACATACTTTAAAATTATGACGTTTCAATTTTTCAAATTTCCAAAATGTTATTCTGATTACATGTTTATGGTGCCCACATCTCATTTTTCTGTTATGCCAAGTTTTCTTGCAATTTACTCGACGAGTGCCCTTTGGTTGTTTATATGTTTTGATTGTTTTCTATTCGTTTTGACAGATACTGGATTACAGCTGTTGTTACTCTATATCATTTCATATTTTTCATTTGAGAAAGTGACTGTACATGAGAATGACAGATAAAAAAATGTACGAGATAGATGGAATATAGGACATTTTTCTCTTGATAAGGACTTTATTACGACCAGTATCAATTGAGCCCGTAAGGGCGAGCTTAATACGTTATGCCGTATGAAAGTCCGTATTAAAACAAAATATCCTATATTTCTTTTATCGGTAATTCACAAAATGATAAATATACCTCTATAATAAATAGAAATAACCTGGAATTTCTTTTTTATCACAATAAATCTATTGTTTATTGCAAATGCATTCGCCAGTCCTCACGAGTATGAACACAACAAAAAGTACCAAAATACGATGTCAGCACGGCAACCAGCACATGAAGCCTTGACAATGACCCGATTTTTCCGTGATTGTGTCCAGTTCGGTGATGCTGAGGATATCGGCCTTTGTACATCAACGGAAATTTTCCGAGCACTCCGGCTTCCTTCACTACTTAATCTGACCGTCATGAAATAGCTTATATACTGCAGAAAGTGACGTTAAATCCCATATCAATCAATCAAACAATCAAAGGAAATTTCATGCAATTACCAAAATATAGAGCAGTCGTGTACAGAAACCGAATGTGAAATAAGAATACGGGATGATATGCAATAACTCAATTAAAGAAATGTTATGGGTAATGTTTACAGTATAAGATAAGTGCACTCGAAAAGGACTTGAAGTTAATTACGTCGAGAGTATATTAGGGACTCAAAACGATAAATAAACAAGACACTCTCAAGAACATGTATCGGTCGTGCATACCATGGCTATAAGAGAGACATAAATGGTTTTTCTGATAGTGTCCAATCTTTAACCATGTTCCCCGCAGTAGGTAAATAAAGATCGGATGCAGACCTGTGAGACACAACATCAAAGCCAGATGTGATCAAGTTTGGTTCTAATTAGGAACAATGGTTTTAGTAACGAAATTTTTTTCGTTCCAATGTTAAAATACATAAAATACCCGAGTTGCAAACAGTAAATTTCGTTATGTTGTACACGTGTTTCAAGGAGTATCCTCTCATCAACAGCATTAGAATCAAATAATATGGAAAGCCATAATCCAAAAGTAGTAAAGAAAAAAGTACTCACTACCAAAAAAAATTTCCCTCTTGGATGAGATGTAGATCTTAAAGGATACCGTTTTTGTAGGGGGCTATATAAAGTCCATTGTGACATTGGAATAGTTGTTTCTGAGGAAACGATTTTTGAATATCCTTTTTATGGTCCAATGTTAGATTTGATTTCAGCCATCTTGGAAAAGGTAACGTTCTGCCGAATAACTTTTTGGGAGGACCAAAAATGACTATTGCGAGTTACTAGTAAGTTTCGTTTCAGTTGGACTAGTACATTCTGAGAAGATGATTTTAAAATGTGCTTTCCATAGGTTCAAATGTTAGATGTTCAAATATGTTCCTCGCTGGCGTTCATCTTTTATGAAGTTACCCTTTTGTTAGAACAGATTACCTCAAAACAATTGTAATAAGGTTTGATTTTAATTTGACAGGCAGTGTCGCAGAATATCTTAGAACGTGTTTTCCTATTAGTTACAAATGATGAACATGTTACAAACGGTAAACAATGTACCCGCGTGAAGCCATCTTTGATGGAGGGCGAACCTGCCAGATACAATTGTTTAAGGGGACTTCAACGCGAGGAAAAATTTGGATTGGAGAGATTACGACGAATACCAGCTGATGGTAAAAACTCATCTTTGCTATATCAAGATGAGTTAAAACAGATAGCATAGGTAAGAAATTGGGTGCACAAAGGTACGAAATAAGCACAGCGAATGGGAGATTGGCACAAAATAATTGTATGAAAGAATATTAGACATGTGCAGGGAAGTTGGTCATTAGCCAGAGATTAGGGAAAAAATGTTAAATAAGCGTTGATGTGTAGTATGATAAAATATATTAAGTCATTAGAGGGATATTAGAAATTAACAAGACAAAAATAAGAAATTAATGTTCAGCATATAATCGCATTTAGATAGAAAGATTTATGTACAGTGTACAGGACGTAACTAGAACTAGGTTTCAGATAACAATGCAGAAAATATTACAGGTGTACAGTAAGAAAATGAGTGATCACTATTTACAAGCACATGATGAGATAAATGTGCAGGAAATAGAAACAAAAGTACAGTACTCCCTCGTTATACCGCCCCTCTTTAATGGCGGTTCCTCAACTTATTGCCAACCATTTTCAAGGTACATTTTTCAAAACATTGCATACATTCTATGTAATTTATTCCCTCGATTTATCGCCACCCTCACTTATCGCCAAAAATTCCTCTGGTCCCAAAGGTGGCGATATAACGAGGGTGTACTGTATGTATACTACTCAACAAAAGAAACGATACACAGATTCTATCAAAAATGATCTTTTACATTTTAGAAAAAAATCGTAACTTGTAGAAAAAATGTATTTTCTGTACATAGGAATTAACATTGTGCCAAAAAAAATCTCTTACATTTTCTGAACCATCTCCGGTCACGGTCAAGGTCATAATCCGGGATTTCTGTTTGCAGTCGTAAATAGTGAGTATATCGACATTTTCTTTTTACCAAACCATCACTGACTACAAACTTCTGTTGCTATGTCGACCAAGATTTCCTCAGGCCTATTTCCATTTTCAAATACCGTTCTCATAAACGTTAAACGCGTGTTATGCATTCTTGACGCTGTGACGTCTCACGGGACGTGCTGTCACGTGATTTATCACTTTATGAGCATGTTTGCTTTAGATTAATCAATAGTCATTAGTTTTTTCTTCTTTTCACATAATAATGAATTTCGAGTACAAAATTCAAGATCGACGGTGTGACCGCGCTGAGCAACTGTCCACGTTAATTTTGGATTGAACGGGGCATCGAAATGAGACATTGTTTTTAACTTTTTTGGATGGCAAATTGTTAACATGATGAAGTGTCCCAATTGTTGACATCAAACATTTTAAATCATCCATCAATAAACGACGAACTCGATCATCGGATGAAAAACAACCATTCCGGATTTTCAACGTATCCGTTTCGGAATTGATTTTAAAATTGGATAAACAAATCCGTTTTGGCGTTGAATACATAAATACACTAAAATGATAACTATAAATTGCGAAATAAAAAATATCTACAAAATTAACTGTGTATCGTTTCTTTTGTTGAGTAGTAAATATAAAAATGATATTAACCGACGCATAGACGAAAGACACAAAAAAATACGCATATATGCTTGATGAGAGATAGATCTAAAATTGTCTTAAAAATAGATTACCGAAGAAACAAATACAAAAATATTGCATACATAAAAGTTTAGAGACAAAAAACGCGAACACCAGCAGACGGAAATCTTAAGACACCAGTTTAACAAAATATAGAAACATCACAAAAATAATCTTAAACTAATGTACTATCAGTATGAACTCTCAGAAACTCTTTCAAAGCATTTAATGATCATTCAGTTTTTGTGGATTGCAATAATGAAGCATACAAACCTAGCCAAAATTCTGTTTTGATATCACCAAATCCGTTTTTATAGTCTTCCCAGTTTCTATAAAAGTCAACTTTACCATTAATTCTTCGTTGAAAAACCTTTTAAATAGAGAAATGAGTTCATTCAAAGTTGTATTAAATATGTTAATGTACAGAAGAATTACAATGCTTGTTACTTGGAAAAGAGGTTTCTGCAGGTGACCTATTCGATTGATCGATTGATTACTTAATTTTCCATCAAATTTCAGCTGTAGCAGGAGGATAACAATTTAATCAATTCCAAATATAAAAAAGAAAAAATACCAAAGTTGCATAGAAAGCAAAAAAGATCTTTCCAAAAAAAGATTGTAGTAGAAGAAGAAAGAAATAAGTCGGAAGGGCCACCCTAGGCAACGAATTTTTCATTGTCTCTAGAAAGGGGGAGCAAAAGGAATCGACGACCCCTCGTGAGTCTGGTCTCCTTAGAAAATATACAAGGGCGCTTTATACTACATCGAATAAGCAACAGGTGTATTGGAAAGAAGCAGCCCGAAAAAAGATCCAAATCGGGGGAAGCTCCCAGTCCCATTAACATAAAAATCTTGCAAATTTTATTACACGCACGAGTCATTTTCGCTGGTATCAATTTGTCGTCAATTAACATTGTTGAGGGGGTGCAAAGAGTTTGACAACGACAGTAGAATACCGAGGGAACAAAGCCCAAGATTACGTAAATCAAAGTCCGGCGCAAAGGCAAACGCAAGAACACCAGAAGACGGAAGACCAAAGACAACACATGCCCACAAAACACTCGAACACTACATATACAACACAAAAAACAAAGCGCTAACAGTGTGAACTCTCAAAAAACAGAGTGACATCAGGTAGTCCGGAAGGGTAACACACGGTCAGTGAGGCATAAGGTTTGAATAATCTGTTAGGTTACTGATCGGTTGTTGCCATTTTCTGACCCTAAAACAAAATCAATTGAGAACCATGGTACGTGTAACCTCTCTAACCCTCAAACAGTACCAAGGCGAAATTTTGAAAAAAACTTTTTAATGACTTAAGTATTCAAACATGGACAAGGACAAATTGGTACCACAAACATAACTGCAGAAGACAAAACTAAAATTTAACAAGACAACACAAAAAACTAAAGCACTAACAGTGTGAACTCCAATAAAAATCGAGAGCGACATCAGGTGGTCTAGAAGGTTAAGCATGTCCTGCTCTGTATACAACACCCGTCACACTGTCAGTGGGTCAATCCAGGGTAAAGTCAAAACCGAGAAGACGTGAATTTAGCTGAAAATGTCAGTTTTCATTTGTGACACTGACATTTCATATCTGTCTATGATGTCGTAGAATTTCTGAAGGGACGAAAGTACCAACGGCTGAACATATCCATGACTAGTTTTTTGTGATAGTGCTTTTGCTCTTTCCACAAAGTCAGTGTATGTACTGCACGCTCTACAGTAGCGAATTAGTTGTGAAATATACACTCCATATGCTGGGGGGTAGGTATATTGCTGCTGAGAAAGGGAAAGTTCCCAATTGATAAAAGTCAAAATCATCACGTTGGTCATATAATCTAGATTTCAGACGTCCATGTTCGTCAATGTATAACAAAAGGTCAAGGTTTGAAGCAGAATTTGGTGTATCGGTTGTCTCTTTAATTTCAAGTTCACTGGGGTAGATGCGTTGTAAATATTCTTTAAATCTTTGTTTCAGAGAAAGTACATCGTCTATATATCTGAAGCTGAAATTAATAGTCTGGGCTAGTTGTTTTGTTTTTGTTGTATCAGCTCTTGTAAAACTTTGCTTCATATGAAAAAAGGAAAAGGTCAGCTTGACTTGATGGCCCTGCCAAGGGTATTAACACAAGTATTTGCATCCTGGAAAGTAGTAAATGTCCATGGATCATAAGGATAAAAAAAACATGGATGTAGCGTTGCTCGACAATTAGCAATGAATTCCGCTCAAACCGGTGCTAGGGGCCGTCTTGAACTTGCTATGAGGTATGAGTAAAGCTCATTGTTGAAGGCCTCATGGCGACTTCAAGATGAAGAACAACAATAAAAGCGTTGTTCCATTGCTTTTTTACCATGTATTTGTAGAGACTTTGTCTCATTTGCATTTACTCCATATCCCTTCATTGATAATTTTAGACTGGAGTTTATCTCTCTTGCAGTGTGGAGTCCGTAAAAAGATTCCCCGTGAGAGAGATGTATGCTCTTTATACATTTCAGTTATGGTGTACTTGTTCTTGAGAGAATCTCTCATATGGATATGCTATCACACTTTCATGTTTTGGCCTTTTAATTTTTTGTAATCTGAAATTGTAATTCTGACCACCTGTTTATTGTGCCCACATCTCATAATTTTATTTTGCCAAGTTTTCTTACAATTGACTCGATGAGTGCCCTGTGGTTGTTTAAATGTTGTGATCGTCTTCTGTCGTCTTNAAAAGCATGGATGTAGCGTTGCTCGACAATTAGCAATGAATTCCGCTCAACCGGTGCTAGGGGCCGTCTTGAACTTGCTATGAGGTATGAGTAAAGCTCATTGTTGAAGGCCTCATGGCGACTTAAAGATGAAGAACAACCATAAAAGCGTTGTTCAATTGCTTATTTACCATGTATTTGTAGAGACTTTGTCTCATTTGCATTTACTCCATATCCCTTCATTGATAATTGTTTTAATATTTAATTGATCACATTTTTTAAAGTTATAAAATGTGTTACTTCTTCAGACAAGTTTATAATGCAATTCACACTGCATTTACTTTTAAATGCGTCATTATGTATCATGTGCATAAAGAACATCTGCCAGCATTATCGATATTATATACGTATGTTTGTGTGTCTGCCTCTTTTTTACAACATGCATTATCTACATACCGTCCATACACCACCATCAATATCCATATCGCAATAAACTGGAAATATTTCTTCATTAAGAGTTATATAATAAACACCACTTATTCTAGTTCGGACGTCTGTACAGTCTTCGGCTGTTACTGCAACAAGAAGTATTTCATTAATACCTGTAACAAATATTTGCTAGACAGGTATAAGTATATGTTTAATTTTGAAGTGTCACAATTATTAGCTAGACATTAACTGTCCGAAGCATAAACTAGATAGGTATATATAGAATAATGCATTGGTAAATTTATATTACATCATGCATCAATCTAAGACATCAATATCATCCCAAAGGCTTTGTCAAGGGATGATACAGCATGTAATAAAAATTGGCTATATATTTTTGCTTTCTTTGTGTAAGCCTTTGTTAAAAAATATGCTTCATACTAGTTAAGGAAAAAGTCAGCTAAAAGTTGAGAACAGTTAGTTTCCATAGAATCCATATTGTCTGTTGGAAAACATAACCTCCGAATTCGGCAAAGTTATTGTCGATGAAAAATTCTAAAATCTTAATTACGTCAGTCCCAGAATACTTTTTATTTGAATCTTCGTGGTTCTTAAAAAATATGTTTTGTCGACCTCTACCACTAAAAGGATGTATTTGCGTTCTCCATTTTTAGTGCAGAAACATTGACGTATTATATATGCAATTACTGTTTTCTGTTTATTGTATGGGAGGGTTTATAAAGAGTTAAAGTTTGAATGCCATAGCAATGATGAGACTAGTTAATAAGGGGATCTTTGGATTTTTAAGAATCCATATAGGATTCACACCGCATGTGGAGTAAGCTTTATAACAGTAATATTTTAGGCCATCCCTGACTGTCAACAAAGAATCGAAGAGGTGTGAAAAAAGTTTAGTGGAGCATCTTGGCAACCCTGCAATAAATTTCTGATTGTATGGATTCTTATGAAGTTTGATATCAAGTAGATGTAAGAGAGTTCATTTTTTCATCATCGGCTTTGATGCAAAAGGATGCATAAACTGAAGTGAGATTTTTTTCATAATCTAGTCCCTGTTTAAGAAAAATAAGTAGGGTTTTAAGATGTACTGTCGATGCCAATCTCCTTCAAAAGGCAGTCAAAATACTAGTAGTGTTTATTTCACAATAATTGTATGTTGTTAGAAGCGATGTCTGCAGGGAAAACGCTGTTTTTTCATGGAAGTCGGTCAGAGTTTTTACCACAAGGGGATCTTCAAATACACTGGATTTCACTGTCGTTCCCAAGCGCTAGATGCGATTCACAATTAATGACTTAATGGAACCGATCCAGCTTGACAACGTCTCAACGTCCCTTTTCTTTTTCTTTTCCCTCTTCCTTGCATAGTCCTCAACTACATCCACCAAAATCTATAAGTTGTGATTCCAGTTAAAATGTTGTGTTTCCCAAGATTTTGGGACCTTTTAAGAGGTTATCTCGTTGTGTATATGGAATATAGGACATTTTGTTTTTGATACGGACTTTATCACGGCCAGTATCAAGTGAGCCCGTTAGGGCGAGCTTGATGCGTTACGCCGTGATAAAGTCCGTATCAAAAACAAAAAGTCCTATGTTTCTTTTATTGGTAATTTATAAAATGATAAATAGAACTCTATAATAAATAGAAATAAGATTAAATTTCTATTTTAGAACAATCATTGTAGTGTTTATTGCAATAATGTATATGTATTCCTCAGTCCTTTTAGTCCCCGAGGGTATTCACCAGCCCAGTAGTCAGTACTTCGGTGCTGACCCGAAAACCGATTATTTTGAAAGTTGCAATATCTACATTTTATAAAATTTTGTTTAAAACTAAGGAGCATCTCCCTCATGCATAGCTCTGTCCTTAACTGAAATTTGGCTTTTCTATTTAGATCCTATTGGTTTTTTGTTCTCTATCAGCTTTTTCACGTATTTTGGTTTACGGACTTCCAAATGTTTGATATTATCTGCACTGAAGAGACATAAGTTGTCGAATACATCGGCAAACGAATACCGAAGCAAGAAAAGGAAAGGGGAAATTCTAAAATCATAAATCCAACATCACGGCAACTCACAGCAACAAGAATTGAGACAGTAGGACAAAGACAAAACAAATAAACAAAAATGAACAAGAACGCCACAAAAAAAAAAATAAAGCACTAGCAGTGTGAACCCCTATAAAAACTGAGGTTTCATCAAGTGCTCCGGAAGAGTAAGCATGATCTGCTCCACGCATGGCACCCGTCACACAGCCAGTAAAAATATGATGTTGAAATATCTGTTGGGCTGCTGATCGGTTATTGTCATTTTCTAACCCGTAGACAAAACCATGGTGCATGTAACTTCTCTAACCCTCAAACAGTACCAAGGTGAAAGTTTAAAAAGCATTTGTATAACTTTTCAGTTTTAGACAATTACAACAACAAATCGACGAAGATAAAACTAAAAATAACAGTTTGATATACGAGACAACACAGAAAACAAAAGCACTGACAGTGTGAACTCCCTCTGAAAAGAGGTTCCGGAAAGGTAAGCATGATCTGCTCCACGCGTGGCACCCGTCACATTGCCAGTGAAAAGTCCGGTTTTGTCACAGTCGGTGTTAGTCAGTCCGGTAACAAACTCTGGATCTACCCAAAAATATCTGTTGTCATTTGTGAAACATTGTAATGGTCTGTCAAATCGTGGTGACGACCGTAAATCTTCTGTAGTGACAATTGCAACAGTGAATGAACATACCCTTGATGTATAAGTTTTTAAGACAGTAATTTCGCTCTGTTGACAAAATCGCTGTACAAACTACAGCCACGGCAATAGCGAATGAGTTGTGAAATGTACACGCCATATGCCGGAGAAGTGGGAATAATACTGCTCAAAAACGGGAAGTTCACTATTGGAAAATCGAAATCATCACGCTTGTCGTAAAGTTTTGTTTTCAGACGTCCAGAGTTGTCAATGTAGAGGTATTGGTCCAGGTATGATGCTGATGATGGTGTATCAGTGGTCTCTTTAATTTCGAGTTCATTTGGGTATATAAGATGAAGGTTATCTTTAAATTGAGGATTGTTCAATGAAAGAACATCATCTATATAACGGAAACTGAAATTAAAGGATTTGGCTAGCTTTATGGCTTTTTTCTGAACTAGCCCTTGTATGAACCTGGCTTCATACGAATAAAGAAACAAATCTGCTAAAAGTGGCGCACAATTAGTCCCCATAGGTATCCCTATTGTCTGCTGGAAAATTTGTCCTCCAAATTCTACAAATATGTTATTATATATTTGTATGCGAAATGCGCATATGCAGAATCTAAATAAACAGTAACTTCGATATTTTGTTATTTCATTCAACGTAGTACGCGTATGAAAACGACAAGTAGTACCAAAACATGACGTCAGCATAGAAACCAGCACATGACGCCTTCATAGTGACCCGAGATTTTCGTGATAGTGTCCAGTTCGGTGATACTGAGAATATCAGTCTCTGTAGATCAAAGGAAATTCATACGAATTACTGATAAACCAGTATAACGTGTCTAGTCGGACTGTTATTGAATGGGAAAGAGGAGCAAGCGCAATCAGTTGGTTTTTGACTTTAAAGTCATCAATGTGGAAGTCAAAATGATTGCCTGTAGATTTACCAATACTTTTCAAGATTGTTTATTACCTAGCGATGATAAAGGTTGCCCCATTTCGTTGATTGCAGCAGTAGTGTTATGTTGGAATTCTCTCAATTTTGACTCGACTTGTTCCATAAAGTCAGTAAGGTTCCTTCTTGAAGTATCTCTGAAATCTACAATGTAAACGAATTATAACTATTCATCACGTAACAGAAAAACGCTTATTGTTATAATATTTTGTTAACACACCAGATATTCACTCAGCTATAAGTGATATATACATGGGGGTGATAACAAACTTGCCGAACAGAGTTGTCAACAGCGGAAGTCTATCAGACAAAAGACAACCAAGTGAAAACCAACGGAAAAATTGTCAAAAATGTTGGGTTAAACAGGTTTTATGGCATGCCAAATCTCCTATTCCATTGCGGAAGTGTCCGGTAGCAACCCAATAGTAATTGCTATTGAAAGGTCTTAGATAGTTGCAAGAAATGATCATCCTAGTATGGAATGAAATGCGTAAGTTATGTCTAATGACAAAGTCGCGCAACAAATAAACTGTGAAACATACACTCCGTCAGCAGGAGAAAACATGTTATAATTGTAATAATTTGAGAACCATTCATCATAGCTTCTGCAATTGACATGTAGCTCTACAAAGCGATAGCAATAACTAACCACTGAAGTTTATGAACAAATAAAGAGATATGGAGTAAATGTACATGGGACAAAATCCCCATAAATACATGATAAAATTTAGGAAATCTTAATCTCTTCGTTTTCGTTTCAAATAGCTTTTTATATTAAAATACTATCTGAGAAAGATTCCCTTTTCTCAATAAAATATAATGTATTTTTTATTATAGATATCAAATTTACAAACATGACTACATGTGTTAATCATGTTGAATTTTTTTTATCTTAATTGTGTATGGTATTCATTTTTAAAAAATTTAATTAAAAAAAATTCATTATTAAAAACTTAATGGTGACTTCAAAATGAAGAAAAAACAAGAAAAGCGTTGCTTGGTGATACCATGTTTTTGTAGAGACTTTGTCTTATGTGCATTTTCTACATATTCTTTCATTGTTTATTTAACAATATCTTGAAACATTACAAAATTGGTTGGAAGGGTCAAATATAGCGAAATGGAGTAAATGCTCACGGAACAAAATCCCTGTAAATACATGGTGTTTGTAGAGACTTTGTCTCATATACTACTCTATATCTTCTCATTACTGATGGTAAGATAAAGGAAATTTAACAACGCTTTCATTGTTGTTATGCATCTTGAAGTCAACATAAGGCCTTCAGCAAAGAGTAAACCCTCTCACCTCATATTTAATTGTAGACGGCCCTACCGCTGTTTGATGGCAATTCACTTGCTAAAAGTTGATCAACGCTGCATCCGTGCATATCCTTTTTGTCATGAATGCAGGGTCGTCAACAAGCATAAC
Organism: Modiolus philippinarum; assembly: GCA_002080025.1. Classification (NCBI taxonomy): domain Eukaryota; kingdom Metazoa; phylum Mollusca; class Bivalvia; order Mytilida; family Modiolidae; genus Modiolus; species Modiolus philippinarum. The sequence continues at coordinate 39,827 of MJUU01067150.1, read as the reverse complement.
ATATTGGACAAAGTACTCTTACAAACAATGTCATCCGTTGCCTTACAAAGGGACCAATAGACAATACATCATACAAATGTATAAACGATCACGGGGCACTCTTCGAGTTGATTGGAAGAATCTATATCTTCTTTTGTTCGTTGTATATAAACTATTTGTTACACTGCCCAAGAAAATATAAAAAATGGATCTTTAAAATACAAGAAAAACACTCACGTATTTGAATGAATTGGAATTGTTTAAAACTTTTGTATAACTGATTAATTTACGACCACACTTCTAAATTCGGAAAAAAATAAGAAAAAATATTTTAATTGTACAACATATCTGATAATTACTACAGGTTTTGAAACTACAATTAAAATCTGATCCATTCATTTCATATTCTAAAGATGAAAATAAAAAATTTGAAAAGGCCTACAATTTTTTCTTTTTTACTTACAGCCTGAAAAACCCAGCCTACATTTTTTGCATTAGTTTACAATAAAAGATTAATCATTGACTGGCCGGAATATTGTCTATTTTAGCGTTACATTTTTACTGTTAAAATGGTGAACGTGTAGTTTGAAGAAAACTTGTATGCCATGTCAGGTGCGATGTAAAACAACTTACGATATATCCGAACATCATTTTTTTTTCTACGAAGTTTTATAACTTAATATCCGACGAGGTAGTTTATTGGTTTTTAGGTATTTGGTTTATTGCTTCTGAGTTACACATTATCTGTCCATACGGACATATTTTTTTGGAAATCGCGGATTTCCTATGTTTTAGTTTTAGTGCTGCTGATGACGAATTAATTTCCGAAACGGCCATGCAGCTCATTATTTTTTTTGCAGTAAGGGGAACATATGTGTTATGGTCTCGTGTTTATTTACTCCATATCCTTTCGTAAAATATTTCTATTGAATTGATATTTACTGTTCAAAAATATCACTACGAAACAAATTTGTTGCACATGTAACTATTCGCACTAGTTAGAATCATAAGTAACCGTACATTTGATGTGTGCCAAATAAAGATAGGAACTATGTTTTATAAGATTTTGCATTTTGCATTTAGGAACAACTTTCCAAAGTGGGTTTGAAGGCATATATATCTTTTCAAGATTCTACCATGAAAAGTTAAAATTAAACAATTGAGGCTAAAAACCTGAAATGTTTATGGATAATGAACCCATTAATTTTGAAAATAATAAATTAAGGATAATCTTATTGGTCCAAAACTGAATCAGAACACGGATATAAGCGCAAGTAAAAGACGTTTGGTTGTCCTTGTATCTGAGAATTTTTTTTCCCCTGAAAAATTGAGTCGTCGAGTTTTTTTTCAGAATTTGTACACTATTAATTGTATTAGCCCAAAATAATTGCAAAATATAATTTTTAATATTCCCTTAGGTCTTTGTAACCCTTTAAAAATTTTTATTGGTAATTATGAATATGAACTATAAATTGACGGTAACTTCGGTATTTTGTTATTTATTTACACTCGCTATTGTCCAAAGTATAATATATAAAATCTATCGATATTCAAAAATGTAAAGCATAATATATAAAATTTATCGATTTTCAAAAATGTAAATCTAACACTCAAATAGCAATAACGATTTTAGTTGCTCATTGAAAAGTGCACCCCATTTTTGAAGTTCGACCTAATAGAATTAAGATAAAATATATTTTTTCAGTATTAAGATCGAGTGGTTTTCAAACAAATTTTATTCAAATGTAAGTAAATTTCCTGAAAATGTAATAGACCGCTTATTTTTGGAAAATATGCAATAAAACTTGTGAAATTGTTTTGTTCAGGACACGCATTTTCACTCATTTAATTTCCAAAAAAAGTTTGATCCCAGTTTTGGTACATTTTCTTATAGTCTCAAAGACCACGTTTTTTACTTGTACATTGAAACCATAGACTAATTTAATTACAAGAAATATTTTCACTAATTGGATTTCCAAAATATATGATTCCATGTTTGATAAATTTCCTGAGAGTCTAAAAGACTTCATTTTTTAAGTCTACCTAACAAATGAATATCCAAAAAATATTTTTAGTTAAAGTGACTTTTGATAATGCGATTTCAAAAATGACAAGAAAATTATCCTTAGGGTTTTTTAAATTGTTTTGTATAACGGGATAACTCTAGTTTCGGAAGTCATTACTTTAGACTGCAAAAATTTTGGACTTGGAATGTAGGGGTTATAAATGTTCCCGCAAAAAGTAGGGATAGTCGCCGTTTTCGACAGCCTCATCTAATCAAATATGAATATAAATTTCATTTGGTGTATTGGCGATCAAATGTATTTCAGACGCTTACCTGAAAAAGATAATTGTAGATTGTTGATGTCGGAAGTCCATGTACGGTTAAGTTCATTAAATTTTGACCCCAACTGCTCCATGAAAATGCTAAATTCTTCTCTGTAATCATTTCTCATTTTCCTTATCATGCTGGTGTGATTTCCTAGTGCTTCTTGGGCACGATCAATGTGGTCTTTAATTTGATCTAAAATTTGAAAATGAGTGACCTAATTTTTCGACGACATCTTGATACAAAACTCTTGCTTGTTATTTAATATCAAAAATGAGCGCATGTTTCTTTTTCAAAAACCACATGACATCAAATTTAATGTGACACGATAGACTCTTTGTCCCTTATTCTAACATGGCTCCTGTAAATCGTCAACCAGTCTAATACTCGATAACCATATATTTCGCACATGCGCAAATGGTATCGGAAAATGAGTAAACGGGATGAAAAACAATAATGTTTTTCAATTTTGTTCGTCTTAGCTTATGAAGGAAATAAAGGTTAAGAACAGTTTACACTAAATCATGCCATTCAGACACGTAAAATGTGTATTGTTTTTTTTCTTTTTTTTTGTTTTAATTTCTATTTGAATTTTGAACTTGCATCTGTTTGAAAACGTCAGATTGTGTATTGTGACGTCATAGACACATACAGAAATGGAGACGGGAAATCCGTCTTCTCTTAGGTCGCTTCACAATAAAAAAAAACTCCATTTTCTGTCATATTAGAATCGAAATAATTCATGGCAGGTATTATGGTTATTGACATTTAACCATGGGCTGGGCCTTTATGTTCGTAAATTTAACTCCTCGCTAACGCTCTGGGTTTAATTCGAATATAAAGGCCCAGTCCATGGTTAAATATCCAATAACCATATACCTGCCATGAATTATTTCTTAAATAATCTATATAAACAAAAAGTTAAACAACTCAATCAGCATATGGTCTGCGTGAGGGTGTTCTCTAATGCAATATTTAATCGAGTAGCTAAACTCATATTACTAACTGCATTTTTTTTATCTTCCGCTTTTGCCTAGAAATAATTTCTAATAAACAAGAGGAGGATTTGGTGCATTGTACGCACTGAATAAGTATTGTAGATAAAGAGGATGAGAAATTTCCTTACATGAACAGATCAATCTATAGTATATATATCTATACACTCGGACCCTTTTTAAAGACATATTAAAGGGCCAAATACCAATTTATTAATACTAATAAAAATATATGCATGCTACTGTTTTTACCTAAAATAATGGTTTTCATTTTGTTGAAATCTGTAGTGGAATTGTGATGAAGCCCGTCAAATTGCGATTCACTTTGCCTTTTATGGGTTTCAAACTCCCTGTCATGAAAAGTCCTAATTTTGTTTGTTTCGTTCAAAATTAATTCTTTCATTATGGATTGAAGCTCATTCCCAAACACGTTCATTTTCACTTTAATCATGTCTTCAACTTTTTGTGTAAATGATCCATTTACCTCCTCTTTCACCTGAATCAATATAAAATCTTTGATTTGTGTGTTTACAGTCGATATATCTAGTTCCGCTACTAATGGTGTTCGCAGATGATTGTCTACCAGGGGCATTCGAGATATTGGTCCCCCAAAGACAGAACATATTAAAAACAAAACGAAAACAGTGGCATTCATTTCGTTTTATCTATGTTATAAATAATCCAGTAATTGGGAAAATCACAAGCCTATAAATAATTTAGAATTAAAATTCTTGAAACACATATAATACTCGGAAATAGTATTAATTCCTTTCATTCGTTTACCGCTTTCCGTTTCAAAATACTCTAATCTAACTTTGCACGTATATATACTGACCAGACAATGTATTTACGTCAAACAGCTTTCACTTGGTAACAAAATTACTGCTTTTACCTGATTGTAATACAGAGTTTTTATCTTTGTTATTTGAATACTTGGCACAAACTTCTGTGCATGGCTTATCTTTTTTTGATATTGAAATCTACACATAAAAGACAAAAATAACAAAACACGCCACAACGTCTTTGAAATACACGTATAAGATATTGAAACACAAGTCCAGCATAACGAAATTGACAGTTTATTATGCAACATTGGTATTTTTGTATTATCTATCTTATGAAATTACATTGAAATAATATTTGTTGCCAGAACCTACAAATAAACCTGTTGTTATAAAATATGATTGTTATGATCAAAGAATCATTTAAAATGGCTATTTATGTTTACTTTATCTGTATTGCATATGTTTTTTTAACTGCATCACATTTGGGCATTCTGAAGCAAAGTTGGTATTTTTACTCAAGCGCAAGGGGCGCTTGAGTGTATCTATTACGATGCTAAATTCGTTCGTGCCGAATATTTGATTTTCAAATTTTGCAGTTCACTAAATACATGCTTGGATGTCAATCTTTTGGTGAGGGTTCATCTGTAGTTCACATTTCTATATTAATTTGAATGTCACATTTTACGAACTATTTCTATTTGCAGACTAATATCAGTATGTAATTGGACATTTTGTTACGATTCCGGGGAAAAATTGTAGGCTTTCCGAATATTTTCTTTTATTGTTATATTGAGCTTATAAACAGCAGTACCTACAACAAACATGAAACTAGTAATTTATTCGACAGCAGCATACAGAATGAGACCTATATACGGTAGAGCTTACCTATTTGTTATATTTTTCCGCGCATATTCACTGAAGCGTAAAAAAATCAAACAGGGAGAACGCAAACATATTGGTAAGTATTCCAAACCAGTGTGAAATTATCTTGGCATATAGTGTGCTACTTAATGTAAAGCAAAATTTAACTACATTTAGCCAGAATACTAGTGGGAGACCCTGACATGTGTGCGATATGGGAAATGTCCACATTTCGTCCAGTTTCCCGATGCCCGATTTGTCCAAATTTATCCCAACACCCAAGTAAATCAAAGGTCCTGTTTTCGTGGGGTCGTGTTTTCGTTGATTTCTCGTATCACGAGATAAATGTATCCAGACATCTTATTTACAAGAAGCTTTGGTTGTGACGTAGGAATCCTTTGCAAAAATCCTTGTCGTTTCGTGCCGAATTCCGTTCGCACCATGAGTTGTTTCGAATTATTAAAAAAAATGCAGATGAAAGAATATTTTTCATTATTAATTACATGTCTCTGTTGTAAATAATTTTTAAAATTCTTAACAGGTCGGGATAATCCCAGTTGGGATCATTATAGATTATTACATGTCATTTTCCATATCAGCCCTGGTATATTAGACTGTGACTCCCATATCAAGCTCGAAGGCGTAGCCTGAGGGCTGATATGGGTCGAGGGTTAATACCAGGGACGACTAGTATGGAAAATGACATGTAATGATCTTATCATCTATTTATCGCATTTTCTAAAGTTTATGAACATGTTAACATTTCAAGTCTAAATTTAATGTAAAACAATAGTTTTACAAATTCAACAAATTAATACCATAGAAAACAACAAATTCACATTGTTCAATTACACAAAATGCATAAAACACTGAATTATTGCTGTATACAAAAACGGATCGAACAATCATCTATATGTCCTTAGCCAGTTCTTGCCTTTCTATTTAAATTATTTTGGTTATTTGTTCTCTACAGAGACATTATAGAGATTAGCAGTTTGTAGTTAATGGTATATGCAACTGACAACGCTCGAAACTCTCGGTAATTTTGCTTATCACCATTTAAAATAACAATCGGACGAAATTTACCTATAATATCAGCTTGCATAAAAATTATCGAAGAGTTCTGAGTGTGTTTCTAAATATCTCAGTTGCATCCTCGGTATT
>MJUU01067150.1:0-33529 GCA_002080025.1 Modiolus philippinarum | reverse complement strand
TTCTAAATATCTCAGTTGCATCCTCGGTATTATATGTCTGTCACCCTTGACGTATTTAGTAGTTGCCAATCTGTATCTCTCTATCACTGCGTCTTGTTGCATCTTTCGGTTTTGTTCCTATCACCCATACTAGTAACAATTTGTGCATGAATAAATACCAGTAACTTGTCAAAATGGCCGTTGCCTAAGCATAAATTAGATTCATACAAATCAATGAAAAAATTAACTAAAACTTAGCTTGAGTATTCTGACTTTTGTCAGAGTATGCTTGTTTCAAATCTGTCAGATTATGCTTAAAATTTGATATTCAGTAGATACATCGGTAAACGAATACCGAAGCAAGAACGAGGATAGAAGGAATTCTAAAATCATAAATCCAAAATCACGGCAATCACGGTATCCAACACGAATTGAGACAGTATGACAAAGACAAAACAAAGAAACAAACAAGAATGGCAGACAACTTAAGCACTAGCAGTGTGAATCTCTACAAAAAATGACGTATTATCAGGTGCTCCGGAAGGGTAAGCATGCTTCACGCATGGCACCCGTCACACTGCCAGTGGAAAGTCCGGTTTTGTCACAATCGGTGTTAGTCAGTCCGGTAATAACTCTGGATCTACCCAAAGATATCTAATCTCATTTGTGAAATAAAAATATTGTGACGGTCTGTCAAATCGTGGTGACGACCGTAAAACTTCTGTAGTGACAATTGCAACAGTGACTGAACATACCCTTGATGTATAAGTTTTTAAGACAGTAATTTCGCTCTGTTAACAAAATCGCTGTACAAACTACAGCCACGGCAATAGCTAATGAGTTGTGCAAAGTACACGCCATATGCCGGAGATGTGGTAATATTACTGCTCAAAAACGGGAAGTTCACTATTGGAAAGTCGAAATCATCACGCTTGTCGTAAAGTTTTGTTTTCAGACGTCCAGAGTTATCAGTGTAGAGGTATAGGTCTAGGTATTATGCTGATGATGGTGTATCAGTGGTCCCTTTAATTTCGAGTTAATTAGGGTATATAAGATGAAGGTTATCCTTAAATTGAGGATTGTCCAATGAAAGAACATCATCTATATAACGGAAGCTGAAATTAAAGGACTTGGCTAGCTTATTGTCTTTTTTTCTGAACTAGACCTTGTATGAACCTAGCTTCATACGAATAAGAAACAAATCTGCTAAAAGTGGCGCACAATTGGTCCCCATTGGCATCCCTGTTGTCTGCTGGAAACTTGCCCTCCAAATTCTACAAATATGTTATCAATCAAGAATTCCTGCATTGCGATGATATCCTCCTCTGTATACTTTTTGTGTGAATCAGTGTGATGTTTAACAAAATTGGCCTTATCTTTTCCTATCAATAGATATGAATATCTTTGTTCACCTTTTTTAGTACAGAAAGACTGATGCATTAAATCCCGGGGTACTAACTTTAGCTTATCGTCTGGAAGAGTAGTATAGAATGTAGAAAAATCTAATGTTTTGACACTGTTGCAGTGGTTGAGTTCAGTTGAAGATAGATATTCTAATAAGTCTTTCGAGAATGTAGAATATTACAAAATATCACAACTTCATTACCTTAACGGAGCATTTCGTAATTCTTTTTATGATAGTTTGCACTGTTGATTTTTTCAGTTTTGATTGTCATTTATGGTTTCTGTGAAGATGCTTTCCTCTCGTTATCTCGTTTTTTCAATGTTTTGTATTACGTTATGTAGTATTTTCTTAAGATTCACCCTTATTACACATTCTTTGCGTGAATTGCTATTTTGTCGAACACCACAAGACTTTGAATCTGGAGTAACATATGAACTATTGGAATAGCTTTTGAGAGAATTTAATTGCCAATGGTCGAGCGTCAAAATAATAACACAACACGCATAATATGCTATTATTTTGTCAAAATTTCTTTTTGCCTACGGATGAGATTCCGTTTGCTGTGATTAACGTTGCCTAGTAACGATATTGTTATTCAAAACAAAACTGCCACGTAACAAGCATTCAAATACAGAATTGCAGTTTGGCACTGAAAATTCATTGCATTATTTTATGAAAATCATTAGAAAAATAGGTTTAACAACTCGAAAGAATCTTATTTCGTTGGATATCAACTATGGTTATGTACCTTTAAGTATGATAAAGTCGCCATGATTCTCACTGTCCCTTTCATTGCTTTTCGTGAGTCAATAAATGTCAGAAACAGACAATAAATGTCCATTTCATCCATATTTACGTGCTACACGGCAAAGACAAATAATAATACATACTACAGCTGAAATTGCATGGGTGCGGGGGTCATTTCTAGCTTAATACGGCTTTAAGTCCACAGTCAAAAAAAGCAGGAAAATCTCAAAATACGAAAAAAACAATTTTGCATTTCCCTTTAGATTGATTAACAATTTTAGGCATGTAAAACATAAGCAAATACAATTAATGTATATAATATTTTCTAAATACTGTGATGTTGTTATGATTTGAAATAAATAAAAATTCACTCAAATGTCAAATTTGCCCAAAATTTTACTGGGCGAGGACGATAATGTTTGCATTTTGCATCGCACTTTACACATCTAGTACATTTATACAATTTGCAAAGATATCCAACGTATAGCTGAGACAGATTTAAAAGCAATCTGACAGATATACACTTCATACTCTACAAATTCTATTATTAAATTTTGAATTTTGTGAAATTTTCAAATGCTGGGAATTGCAATTTTTTCACGAATATTGGAACAAATATTAAATTTTACCGATATTTTGACGTTTAAATTGCAAAATTTATTACGATATATCTAATCGATTTTGGGATAAGAGGTCCAAGGGGTCCAGGAGTTATACCCCTTGAAACTTCAAAATTTTTCAAGCTGATAACTTTTTAACGAAACAACATACGGTCTTCAAACTTGGTATGTAAGTTGTTTATCACACAGTTCGATTTTTGGTTCAGAGGTTTAAGTGGCTCTGGAGTTATGCCCCTTTGAACCTAGAAATTTTTGTTAATTTTGGGGTTTTTGACTGATAACTTTTGAACGAAACAACATTTAGTCTTCAAACTTAATATGTTAGTTGTTTACTACAAAACGCAGATAAAGTTGTATTTTGGGTTCAGAGATCCCAGGGGTTCTGACGTTATGCCCCTTGAAACTGAAATTTTGTCAATTTTAGGGTTTCCGACTGATAACTATTGAACAAAAGTACACAGAGTCTTCAAACTTGGTATGTAAGTTGTTTTCCTCAAAACGTAGGCCAATTGCGGTTTTGAGTTCAGAGGTCCAAGGGGTCATGGGTATATGCCCTTTGAAACTTTGAAATTTTGTTAGTTTTGGAGTTTCAGAGTGATAATTTGTGAATGAAATAACATACTGTTATCAAACTTGGTATCACAAAACACAAGTCAAGTTTGATTATGGATTCAGAGGTCCAATGCTAGTAATGCAGTTATGCCACTGAAACTTTGAAATTTAGTGAAAGTGGCGTTGTATCATGTAATGTATCATTACTATTTTTGTCAGATATAATCCAAATAGCATTTTCTGTAAAGAACCGTCCAGACATGACGGCCAACTATTTTGTCAGATTCGGCTCAAATGAGCAATCTTTGTGAAGAACCTTCTTTACAAATTCAAATACTGTTAAATTAAATTTGCAAATTGAACCAAACTTACGGAATGATACATTGAAGGTTCTTTAAAACGATTGATCATTTCGGTCAGATCTGATAACAAACATGGCCGCCAGTGCAGAACATAGGTTAACATTTGAAAAATCTTATTTTGATCATTTCCTTTTAAACCACTGAAGTAAATACTACCAAACTTTACAGGAATTACGTTTCGGAGATCCTTCACAACTACAGCCAATTTCATTCCTATCTAACAAAACACAAGGCTGCCAGCGTTGAACATAGTTAAACGCAGACTACAAAGGGAAAGTAATCATTTATATATATATTTTTTTTCTTTTTATTATTATTATTTTATATTCTTTTTTTGATGTTCTTCACAAAAATTGCTGATTGCAGTTGGAGCTGACAAAAATATGAGCAACTTGCACAAAACAAACATTGCCACTAATGCAGATCGTAGTTTAACATAGGATCCTATTGAAAAAAACCTCTTTACATTATTTGATTTAAAAACATTAACCAAATTAAAGTAAAAAGCATTGAAATTACATGCAGAAGGTTCTTGACAAAGATTGCTCATTTCAGCCGAATCTGTCAAAACAATTGGCCGTAATCGTGAAAATTAGTTTAAACTGGACCCTATGGGAAATTCGTATTTGTTTATCTCCTCTGAAAAAAAACACTGAACCCAATTCAACCAATCTTTACAGGAGGGATATATGGAAGGTCTTGTACAAAAAAATTGTCCATTTCAGCTGAATCCGATAAAAGATATGACTGCCAGTGCGGCACATAGTGTGATCTTGGACTCTTAAGAAAAATCATAGTTTTCATTATCTGCTCTGAAAATTTTGAAGTAAATTTTAACTTAACTGTACTGCAATGTATGGAAGGTTCTTTACAAAGACTGCTGTTTCGAATATATCTGACAAAAACAATGGCTGTCAGAGAAGCACATTGTTTACGTTTATACCCTATGGTGAAAAATGTTATTTTTGTGAATCAGCATACGCATAGCTTAGAAGCAATTTGTCAGCGGAGCGATGCAAGCTCACTCTTAGAGCTTGTAGTTAATTTATTCAGATAAAACGTTTAAAATTTACATAGTACATCTACTTTAATAATTGTATTCAACAGTTCTGCCATTACAAAAAATAGATAATAGGGAGAAATAGCATATTTAACTTATTAGCTCACTTGGTAATGCCAGGGTGAGCTTTTGCCATCACTTGGCGTCTGTTGTCCGTCAAAAACTATTCATTCAAAGATCTTGTCCCCTGAAACCACTTGGCAAATCGGAACCAAATTTAGGCACAATGATGCTTGGGTGGTACCCTTAAAATTTTATCTGGCAAGTCCGCACCTCATCAAAGATGGCCATTAGTGGGGAATATAGTTTCAACGTTTGACCCTATGGAAAAAAAATTAAAAGATCTCAGAAACTACTAATCCAATCAGAACCAAACATTGTAACAATGGTCCTTAGATGGTCCCTTCCAAATAAAATTTCCGACAGGTCCGTGCCCTATCCAAAATTGCCGCCAGCAAAGAACATAGTTTTAACATTGAACTGTATGGAAAAAACTCATACAAAGATCTTCTCCAAGGTTGCCTCAGCGGGGAACATACTTTAAACTCTGGACCCTATTGGAAATGTCATTCACCTTTATGTCAGCCATTGTCCAGGTGAGCGATACAGGCTCTTGAGAGCCTCTTGTGTTTCATATAATTGATATAATTGAAATAAAAAGATTTATGGCAAGCAACAACCCCAAATATCGGGAATTACTTTTAGTGCAATGCATATGTACTTGAAAAAGGTGCGTTTCATAACATCAACTATGACTTTTTATGCCTGATGCCAACAGAGTATCTTTTACACTACCATAATTTATCTACTAGGGTCCATATTTGAGCAACTACAGGTGTCAGGTTAATTATTTTCGGCCATTGAATGCATCTCGGGTACTTGCCAATATCTATACCAAAATGTGATTGATTCGGCTCACATTTTACAAATGAATGACTTCTATTACTATATCAATTAAGGGTCATATCTCATCATGAAAAATGGTTGGTTGAAGATACTTGTTAGGTGAATATATACTATGTGGTACTCATTATTTGTGCCAAAATTAGGTTTTTTGACCTACATTTTACACATGAATGAAATAATAAAATTGCACTAAATTAATTTTAATACATATTGTTTGTTTAAATTATTGTTTATTTATCATACAAGGCGAGGGACATCTTTATTATATGGTAACTGTTTATATATTAGACAAGTTCATAAGTATGGCCACAAATATTCAGTTGCTTTTGTTAAAATAAATAATTTAGTAACTAAAAATCATAGAAGAATGACGTTTGTTTCATTGATATATCTTTGGCAGTAGCAAATATAATACCAGAATAAGGTAACCTTGACATATATTTTAAGCAGATAGGACTAAGGATAAAGTTCCTGTTACGGTCACTGATGGATATAAGTTGAGCCAATGGCATATTTTGAAGTATTAAATTTTTTTGTTCTTTTAGTAAGTCTATAAACAGCAACTGCTGGTCAGAATAATGCCGCTGTGTAGTATTCACCAGAATAAATGTAAAGTAATTACATAGGCTAAATGAAAACAAACCATAAAACATGCATGTGGTAGCAATATTTGATTTTGATTTATTTGATGATTATCTTTTGACCTTCAAAGTTCAAGGTGAAACATCCGTATGGTTATTGGTTGTTGACTAAATGTCATAAGAAGGTTATACCTGGCATATCTCATATCATTCCCGGGAAAATCGTATGAAATGAGCATATTTGTGGCCAAAACCTTAAAAAGTCGAGTTTCATGACGTTGGGATGGTGTATCAAGGTCATATAGCATATATTTAGATATACAAAGTATATCTTTTTTAAAATAAACAAATACCCAATATCATTACAAATTATCGAAAAAGTGGCTGAAATAAAAGTCGAAATACAGATTGAGATGGTTTTTATTGACAAAAACATGACCTTGAAAATTTGAGTTTCGTGACCTTTGAATGATATGTCAAGGTCATTTATTATATGCTTAGCTTAACAAAGCATTCTTATTTTAAAATGGACCAATAAACCCAATATCAATACAATCTGCTGAAGAGGGACTGAAAAAAAAGTAAAATGGTTATTATGGGTTTTAGGGAAAAAAAAGTGAAAATCACTATTGCAGCAAATTTCAAAATTATTTATTTTAAAAAAAACGGAAAAAGACATCTTTCATTTTTTGATATTTTAAAGATGATATACTGAACTGCAAGTGCAGTAAGTTTAATGAGTTTCTATTTTGCAAATTTTTCGTAATTAACACTTGAAAAGGGGCAAAATTGGTATTTTCCCATTTTATGGAAATTGTCATTTTTAGTTATTTTGTTGCCATGGTAACCAAATTTAGACATTTGTTGTTAAATATTATATTGCCCCATTATCTAATCACTGATATAGTAATAAAACTCCAGTCGATTCATATTTTCTTTAAAAAAAATTATAACCACTTTAATGATTTTAATCTACTCATAGATAAGATCTTGTTATGATTTTCATGGGATTCTAATTCTCTTAAGCGTTACTTGTGATGTATATTGAAAATATTTTTACAAAAAAAATCTTCCACTTTTGTTGAATTGTAACCAATACAGGGTCGTCGGGCGTATGCTGTGACTTGGTACAACTGTTTGTTTTCAAGTTGTTATTCTGACCACCTGTTTATTGTGCCCACGTCCCATAATTTTATTATGCCAAGCTTTCTTACTATTGGCTCGATGTGTTCCCTGTGGTAGTTTAAATGTTGTGATCGTCTTCTATTAGTCTTTTTGTCGTGCAATGAATGACAGCGATAAGAACACTTTGGCAGTTAAGTTTATGTTTGTTGACGATCCTACATCCATGGATCAACGAATAAAAAGACATATACAAGGTATAGCGTTGTTCAATTGCTTAGTTTTACCCTGTAATGTAGAGACTTTTTGACATTTATATATTTACTCCAAATCCTTTCATTGTTTTTATTTTGAAGAATTTGCAATTTTGCCCGCCGCCCCTCTCCCTTGAACAATCATAGCTAAGATACTGTAAGAGCTATGTTAAATTTGGATGGATTGCATTAAGGCCTTAATTCGGCCCACTTATTTGCCAAAAAATAAATTAAGTAAAAGCATAATTTCTTTTATACCTTTCAACACCAGAACATCTGTAGTTTTTAACCGTATTAGAATTTTTTTCAAAACATTACTTCATTCCACCGGAATTAGCTCATTTCTAATACCCCTCTTCATGGCAATTAACACTGAGTCTAGGAAAAAAAGCCAACATGGGGTATATTCAAACTCAATTTTAACCCTGCCTTGCATTAGGAACCAAGCTAATAATTTTACAAGAGATTACTTATACAATAAGAATTATGCATGCAAAATGCCAACGCTGGTTCATATAAAAAATGAAGAAAAATGTATTTTAAGGTGAAAATTCAGTGTATTTATGATATTATGGTATCTGATTTGTCTCATTTATCAAAGTTTGATTGATTATTATGTGCACAATAAAGCTTTATACACATCATAATTCTCAGTAAATGTGGTTTTGCTAGTATTCTATACCTTGAATGAAATTTTATTATAACCTGGCAATTTGCCAAATAAGCTGAAGAAGATCTGGTTTGAAAAGTAGATGATATTTATTTTGTTATGTTTTCTTAATTGTTTTCCCGATATATAATTATGATTTTGTGGAATTAAAACAATATTTATGAGCCATGGCATAAGCATCATCTGTGCATAATTAAAAAAATCATCCATTTTCCAATTTCTTTGTATTTTCAATTTAGTTTGTTTCCTATGTAACCGTTATATATTATATCTTCAGTTTTATAAATGTATTTTAAGAAAAATTTGTCTAAGGAAAGGTTTCCACTTTCGATATATTACAGGTGCCCCCATAACTTTCCTATAGAAGTGACACTTGGACATAAATCATGTTTAAATACGTAAATCTACTAATCACTTTTCTGATTAAAATATAACAGATACATGCATCTTTAGTTTTACAGATCTCATTGGTATAATTCATAAGAAAACCTCTTAATATTTTATACACACACTCTTTAATAACACCAAATAAAGCGCAAAATATCCACATTGCAACAATCAATGTCTCAGTGTTTGAAAGGGTAAAATATATGCTTATACCAATCAAGCGTTCGAAGTCGAAAAAAATATTTAAGTCCACTAACGTGATATCTTGCTTCAAATGTAAAAATATATGTTTAAGTATATGAAAAAATGTCGGAAATTTACGGTAATGTCCAGACAATATCAAAAAATGGGATGGCATAGTACTCTATTAACCTCGAAAAAAGAAGTTTTGTGTATGTTTTTTCTCACAAAGAGAAGGCTCTGTTAAACTGTATTGTTTCTTTTAAAAAAAGATATTTATTAACAAAAGAATTTTATATCATGGATAGAATAGCACCATTTGCACATTATTCTAATATCAAAATGAGGTTCATTGTTGTTTTGGCAATATGCCAGTCTTTATTCTTTTCATACTCTATTTATTCTTTTGACATGAGTACTAATAAAACCGCGTGATTACGTGACCTGCACTTGGGCGTTTTGATATTTTATTGTACAATCTTAAACTACATATATTGTAGGTGACATTGAGACATACATCAAAATTCTAGCTGGGCCGGAAAACGGCTTTATTGCATCCCATCCTTTATTGACATACTACTGAAAACTTACAACATGGGGAATTTAAATACAAATAGAGGCTCAGACAATTGGCCTGTTTAGCTCATCTGGCAAAGTGCATCTACGCATGCAATTGCTGATGAAAAAAACGATGTTTTTTGCCAATAGGGATGAAATGCTAAGTTTTTTTTGTCATATCCAGTTTAATGTGTATAAAAGATAGAAATCTGTTGATTATTTGGTCATCATTCTTTGTCCTTTGCTTGAGAATTTAGCATTGTTTTTTAAGCTTTTTGTTAAATCATTGCAGTACCGTCTGATTTTTAATATGATATACAATACACAACGTTACATTTTTGATCTAGGAATCACGTTGAATTACGCCTTCATATCCCGTTATAAGAATGCAGCATCAAATGTAATGATCTTAGCCATTAAATAATCATTACATTTATCGAATCCTTGACCTCTGCTTTCCTGTCTTTTTGTTTGAATATAATCAACCATTGTCGTGTTACATGCTGCCTTCGTATTGTTATTTTAATTGTTCCTATTTTATTGACTACTTGTTTTCTGACTATGTTTGGATTATGGCTTTCCATATTAATTATTTTATTCTAATGCTGCTAATGAGAGGTCACATCTTGAAACACGTGTACAGCATAACAAAATGTACTGCTTATAATGCAACTTTGATATTTTTGTATTTTTTAGCCTTGTCTCCAAATTTGAGTGAACAAATGAACAATCTGATCCTCTGGATTTGATAAAAACAATATCCAATAGAATTATCATACAGGTGGCATTAATGCTACATTAAACCACGTCATCAAAGTTATTATAAGACTTCTATTCTGTGCACTACATTTCATACCGTCATTGTTAAGTTATAGCAATTGTTGCTAATGAAAAATGTTAATGCTCGATGAGTTTTTGTCTCTATTTCAAATAATATTTGTTGCTTCTAATCAAAACGCTTTTTATTGGAAAAAATATTTGTTTGTGAATTGAGAATGTAAACAAAGGGAAAAATGAACGGAGTTGGCGAATTTCTTGTTTTCATTTTTATCTAATTTATCATTTTAAGTACGTTATTGACATTTTTTATACACGAGTATCAACACATGGAGGTAAGATTTACTTTTTAAATATTAATGTTGCAGTGATTTTATTTAAGGGAGTATGAGTTTCAGAAAATTTGTAATTACAATAAAAATATAAAAATTCTAACCTTTTGTTTTGAAAAGCTTTGCTTAACGAACTATATTAGCAAAAAAAAATAAATAAATAAAATCCATATTAGAATGTGTTATATATAAAAAGATTTTGGCGGGAAACATTTCTCTCTAGAGCGTATCTTCAATTTCCATTAGCTGTTTATATGCCTTAAAATACATGAACATATAATTTGAAATTGATAATTTTTGTACACTGTCTATTTAATACATTTTAAAGTTACCTTTGTTTGAGAAAATATGATACATGTACATGCAAATTTACCCTGTTTGAATGGATAAACCCCAAGGATTTCAAATACATCTAATAACTGACATTCGTATTCCCTTAACACAAAAACCTGAATAAATTATACCACTTGAACGCCATTACGAAATTGTTTTTTGAATGCCATCTTTAGGAATGTTTATTTAACTTTCAAAAAAGGAAGTGAAATACACCCGGGTTGGAAATTTAACATTGGGACAGAATTGATTCCCTGTTACTGGACAGTTTTTCACTTCCCTACAAGAAAATATGATGTCACATAGAACGTTGTTCAAGTGATGTTATTTGAGATAGACAGGGTTTCTTTGGGTGAGTCTAGCTTTGAAGGGAATCGTCCTGCAAGTGGAAGTAGACCAGCTCTCCATTTCTTCCACCCTGGGTAATTTACATTACAAATGAAATTCTCCTTACAATAAGCAACACACTGCTTTCCTCAGATCATTATAACTTTACAAAAAATCGTTTACTTTAAAATATACAATTATGAGGTAGGGACATGATCAGATGTCATAAAGTCAGAGAAAGGCATACTGTAAACCGGGAAATTTTCGCGGCAGTTTTATTTTCGCGATTTTCGCGTTCTGAATGGCAGCGCGAAAATAAAACGGCGCGAATATACTTGTCTACTATAGCAGTCAATGGTCAAGAATTTGGCAGCGCGAAATTCAAAACTGCGCGAACTAAGATTCTGTCAATTTACCGCGAAATAAAGACGGCGCGAACATTTCCCGGTTTACAGTATTGAAATGTACACATACATCATTTTATTCTCACAATAAATTTATATTATTATGTCGTCTCAGACAAAGTTGGGACGACGGATGTTTTTTGTCTGTTTCTCTATTATTAATTTTTATTCTGCCTTCTTTTTACAAATTATTTTTGTCTGGCTCCTTTTTTAGAGATGCTTGAACCGAATTCATTCAAACTTGGCACACAGTTGGACTACCTTGTCCAGTTGTGCATGCACTGGTCAGTAAAAATTTTCAAAATTGATCCCATTTCCAAGATGGAGGCCATTTTACGTTAAAAATTAAGGATTCAATATCTCAATAATTGCTTTGCAGAAATTAATTATATTTTGTATTAATGTTTAGTATGATGAGATAATGAAACTAATATAAAAAAAAAATTCAAAATGGCCGCCGTTTCCAAGATAGCCCTAAAATTACATAAATATGATTTTATTCAATATCTCAGGAACTACTTGGCAGAAATTGATCATATTTTGGATAAATGTTCAATAAAATTAGAGGATGGAATTTAGGCGAGAAAATAATTCATAATCTCCGCCATTTTGAAGAAATAAGTAAAAACTTTTAACGTATTTGAATGGAAATTGATTGGTAGGCAGAATTTGACATTGCAAATAAGATGAAATGGCAAAAATTTTCAAATGACCCGCAATTATAAGATAGCCGCCAAAAATAATTACCTTTGTCCGATTGCAATGAAAATTGATTTTAAATAGATTTTGATGCTAAGAACAAGTTGGAATCATCAAGTTGGTTGTCAGGGGTGACATCAGCTATTGCTTGCAATTGCAAATCTAGGTACAATTATTTCATAGCTTATTAATTGTTGCTACTGTATACTGAGTATAATCCACGTGTCTCGCCGTCCGTTGAAGAATGACAAGTCATGGTTAAAAAAAAGTAAAACCATAGCTAAGCTTTTGATTAATAATCTTAATGCCATTTCGTCCCTTCGGTTTCTACTCCTTACACTCGCAAAGATAATTGCGTTTTACCTTTATTTAATGAAACTTCTTAAACGAGTTTAACCCCACCGCAATTTATGCGCCTGTCCCAAGTCAGGAATATGTTGATCATTGGCTTGTCCTTGTTTTATAAAAATTCAGTTTCTTGATATTCAGGTTATTGGATGTGGTTTGTTTCCATTTATTTATTCTTTTTTTTACTTTTGTGAGGGCGATTTACGGTTTGCTTTTCGGTGTGAGGTTCCTCACTGTGTTGAAGACCGTACGGTGACCCCTTGATCTTTGTTTTGGTCGTTTTAACCTGGAGATGGGATGTTGTCTCCATGACATTTACCCCATTTCGTTTCTTCTTATCATTGGAGTAAACAATCCAAAAGTACAATGATTCTGTTAAGCTGATACATTTACATCATATTTTGGGCAATTAAAGTAATTCTTATGTTTTTGTTTTGAAACGTATATTATTTTGACAGCATATCGGACATTGATAAAAACAAATATGTTGCAACTAGATAAAACTTAATGTTTTGTTACAAAGAAGACACATCTGAATCGATTGGCATTTCAATGCGAGGATAATTAAATGCAAGATTTAATACAATAATTCAGTATTTATGACTGCTGTTTAAGATATTTAAATCAATGAAAAAAGTCTGACATACCCGTGCGACGTATTTCGAAATGTCCTATACAAAATGCATGATAGATGTATTTCATTTAGATATTGGCACTTTTTTCGATTTTTGTTCACTGTTTTAATTGGCAGTGAAGACATATCTAAAATGTTGAATCTGAGTCTGATTTAACAAAGGTTTGGAGACAAAAATCCTTTCATTTACTATGAAAATAAATTGCAATTCTTCTTTCAAAAGCTAATACAAATATATGTTGAATACCAAAGCGACAGTTTTTTTCCTATCTGTAACTCTTTTTTTTCAGGTATTAGCCAATAACTATATACTTTTCGTTCTATCTTTAGTAAATGTTAATTAATGTATCTCATTTCTTGGCCTGATATGATTTGTCTTTTTTTTTAATTTCCAGAAACAGAACAGAATCTACCATTCAGACAAAGTAGTTCATAATCTTAACTGTCACTTGTATTTTGCAATTGTTTGCTATAATGATTATTTTACATTTCAGAAGCTAATAGAACTGCAATCACCATATTTGAAACGCCACAAATAGTAAAACGATATGTTGAGCTAGCTAGGGGATTCTACAAATTGACCTGAACCAATTACACTTGATAGAATATCATGACAACAAGTCTTTTACCAACAAGTGACAAAGTCTTTTATTACAGTTATATTAATAACAACATGAGTGACTTTGAAAAATGAATACATTGCGATCTGTAAGCACGTAACGTAAAACAAAAGTAAGTAAAAATACAAACATTCACATTATTAAAGATGAAAAGGTAAATGAAGGATCTTATTGTCGGCCATAGTATTTTTGCCGTGAAAGATTTATCCGTTTTAATTAAAATATGAGTTATGGAAATGGTCTTTAAAAAACCAAAATCTCAAATCTGAAATATTTCTAAAGAAAATATGGAAAAACATTCCGTGACAACCAAACGATAGAGTTTTCAAATGTTTAGTAAGAGTTCGCGTTTTACAAATTATAAGATCAGACGAAAAATGAATGTTGCAGCTGTCCGAGAGATACTATTATATTTAAGTATGTGGTATTTAAATAATTCTTTTTAATTTTCTCAAATTTAATTGTTGTTTTATCTGTTGTCATATAATCTCTATCTATATATGTCAATTTGATATTGGAAATGTGCACGTTTTAAAATTTGACTCAATGGTAAATGGTTTCATAAAAAAATAAATTTTGATCCCATAGTAAGCACAACAGTGCTTGTATTGCATGAACGGATACAATGCTTTGAGCAAAGTCATACTGACAACACATTACGTGAATTCAAACGATTCCTTTCAGCCGTCAGCACTTTGTATTTTCATTTGAAATAAATTCTGATGAATCATTACGACATGTTGGTTTCTTGCGAACATGCAAAAGTAAAACTAGTTTTAATGCAGGAAAACTTTTGATTTTCAAATGAAATAGTCATCAAAATATTTCCCAATATATTTCCCAATAGATATTTGCTATGATCATTTATTAGAAATCATCATTGGCAGTTGACTTTTTGTTTTAAAATATGGATTATATTTGAAAATCAATTGAGAGGAGCTATTCATTCGCTGGAGATTTTATGATGGTTTAATAACACTAAAAAACAAATTTTCCACCTTGTGTTGACAATTGCACAATTTTACATACAAACCGATTTCATTCTTATCAAATGATATCAATTATTTAAACTGCTTCATTGTTGCAACTTTCCAAGCCGTTTAAACTCAAAGCAAAGTTATGGGCAATTTTTTGTGAGTTATAATCATGTGATCAGAATCCGTTCGAACTACAGTACTGTTCAACGTAGCCCTTACAGAAAAAACGATCAGACATCAGTCATCCGTTCGTCAGGGATCAGTCAGCGGTCCGTTAATAAACATGACGACTTGTTATTCGTCCAAACCGTCAATTGACACGAAAAGAGACGAGTAACGAGAAGTTTTTTCGTCTAACTCGCGTCCAGATTCGTCCATTTATCACGTGATATATCGGGTAAAAGATTTTGCGAATTATAGTTGCGTTTCACTCAGTGCATACACGATCGATACTTTTGCTTTTTGTAAATAAATATTGGATTTCCAAATATTTTGACTTGATCCGGTAGATTTTTTATTACTAAAATGAATATTTAAAAGTGGTTTCTACCAAAAATGGTTCATTTTTATGAAGTTTTGAAATTCGACAACTTATGTTCCATGCGTTCAGATCAAACGAAAACATTAGGAAGTGCATTAATCGAAAAACGTGTAAAAAGCTGAAAGAAAACAAATAACCAAATTATCTAAATAGAAAAACCAAAATGCAGCTAATGAAAGAGCTAGGCATGAGGGAGATACTCCTTAGTTTAAAAAAAAATTGATATTGCAAGTTTTAATGACTAGAATGAATATTTGTAAAGATCTTTCACTTTTTTTTTTAATTTATCGGAATTTTGAACAGAATGATATGCAAATGGAAAGTTTTGCACTGATCGGTACATTTGTAATTACTAAAATGAAGATTAGCAAGTGTCTATTTTATCATAGTTGTTTATTTTGATAGAATTTCGAACAAAATAATGTGTAACAGTAAAGTTTACTAGTGACCGGTGTATTTTTAATGACTAAAATCAAGGTTTAAAAGTATTTTTTTAATTTTTTTTTCATTTTCATGGAATTTTCAACAAAATAATGTGTACATGGAAGGTTTTGCACTGATTTTTACGTTTGTAATGAGTATAATAAAGATTTACATGATTTTATTATAAAAACTGTTTATAATGATAGAATTTTGAACAAAATGATATGTAAAAGGAAAGTTTTGGCACTGACCGATGTATTTGTAATGATTTAAATAGATATCAACTCATATTTTTTTCTTAAATTTTCTTATCTTGGGATTTTTTTATCAAAATGATATGTAAAAGGGTAGTTTCACGCCGACCGGTAAATTTGTAATTACATGTTTGAAAGGTGAGCTTGAAAGGTAGAATATATTATTCCGAATGCAAACAGTGATGAAAATCATCTTATTAAACCTGTTAACATCGGAAAATCCAGCAAGGCCTGCGACTGGATTTGAACCCCTGCTTTGTTATCATCTATGACAACACCGCCTGCACTATGTCCAGTGCCCACTAGATCACTAGACCACCTAGGCCATATCAATAAGATGTTTTTCATCACTGCTGGCATTCTGAATCATATATTCTACATTTGTAGCTCACCTTACCAACACATTATCATTCATATTATAAAAAGCTGTGTGTAACACTATTTTCTATATACCATTTGTAATTAAAATTTCTAAGACTGTGAGGTTGTTCTATTATTTCGTTTTTATTTTCATGGACTTTTCAACAGAATTATATGTAAAAGGAAAGTTTTGCACGAACCGGTGTATTTGTTATGACTAAAATAAGTTGCACAAGTAATTTTTTGCTCAAATGTTCCATTTACAAGGAATTTTGAACAAAATGATTTGTAAAAGGAAAGTTTTGCACTGACCAGTACATTTGTAATGACTCAAATTAAGATTTCTATGTGATTTTTATTAGATTTTTCGTTTTCATGGAAAGTTGTGCACTGACCAGTCTTTTGTAATGACTAAATAACTAAAATCCGAAGTTGCTGTGAATTTGAAAATAAATATTTTTCATTATATCTTTTATTCATTCGAATTTTGATCCAAATAATATGTAAAAGGATAATTTCGCACTGATCGGTACATTTCTAATGACTAAAATGAAGTTTAACAAGTGTGTTATTTTTATGTTTATGTTGATGGAATTTTGAATAAATATCGTTTAAATACTGTTGAAAAGGAAAGTGTTGCACTGACCGTTGAATTTGTGGTGACTAAAATGTAAATCTACAAGTGATATATTACTAAAAGTTTTCATTTTCATGAAATTTTGAACAAATAATGTTTAAAAGCAAAGTTTTGTACTGACGGTACATTTGTAAATCTAAAATGAAAATTTACAAGTGACTTCTTCTTAAAATTTTTCATTTTCATGGAATTTAAAAAAAAGATTTATAAAAGTAAAGTTTTCCACTGACGGGTGTATATGTTAGGACTAAAATACAGATTTGTTTATGAAATTTGTCATTTCCATGGAATTCTTAACAAAATAATGTGTAATACGAAAGTTTTGCACTGACCGGTTTGTTTTAACAAAAATGAAAATTTACAGATTTTATCAAAATTGTTTATATTTATTTTTAACAAAATAATATTTGAAATTAAGGTCTCCCTCTGACCAGTCAATTTTGCAATGACAAGAATGATTATTTAACTAGAGTTGATCGATTTTTTTCATTTTCATCTTCTTTGAGATTTAACAAAATAAAGGAAATTTAACTATTGATTTTTAATACATCGGTAAACGAATGAGGAAAGGCGAAATTCTAAAATCATAAATCCAAAATCACGGCTAGTCACAGCAACACAAATTAAGACAGTATGACAAAGACAAAACAAATAAACAAAAATGAACAGGAACACAACAAAACTAAAGCACTAAATTAGTGGATTTCTTCTTTTATCAAATTAAACAATTTGGCTGTATCCAGCCATTGCCAATGAAAATTTTATATGAAACCGTTATCACGATTGAACTCGTGTCGTATCATCTTTTATTGTATAGACTATTTTGCTTATCATTGAATGACGAGTCCTTTCTCGTCAATTGACGAATTGTATTTGTCAAATGACGAGTACCTGCACGTGAACTGTTATGAACATGATACGTTTTGTCCCGTCCTGTTCCCGTCGGTGATCCATTCACGTCCCGTCAGCATATCCATTTCACGTTCGTCAAAAGGTAAAGGCGACATTGCTACTTTTAGAAGAGAACGGGTACATTACGACGAAACATGACATACAAAAAGTGATAACAATAGCCTACCTAAAGCTCTAAATGCTAAAGTGTAAGCAATTTATATTACTAACATTTCACAAAAATTCATAAAGCTATTAATCAATCATTTTTACATGAGATGAGCTTGTAAGATGCACTAATTTTGCCTGTAACTATGATTAGAAGAATAATGACTTTACTTGAAATCAATTGGTTTCGAAAACAAGAGGCTCTCAAGAGCTAGACCATGGCTGACATAGAGAAAAGGCATTTTCAATAGGAAAAACAAAACATAAAATTCAGCAGAATACTTTTTTCCCCTTAAATTATAGTATTCTTGATTGGTTTCCATGGCCACCCAAAGATCCGCCATCCAATACAATCCATAACAGAACACCATTCAAAAAATTTGAGCAGGGGTTCCCCTTATAATCAAGGTAATACATATTTCTGAAATTAAAACATTCAGACATCAATTCAAATAAAAATTCAAAAATTTGGGCAGAGGTTTCCCTTAAAATCAATAAGGCCAATGTAAAAACTATGCTCCAGATGGTGGCCATCTTGGATGAGGTACAGACCTACCAGATAAATTTTTTCGATGGGACCACCTAAGCACCATTGTGGGACCACCTAAGCACCATTGTGGGACAGTTGTGGCTTAGTTTGGTTCTAATTGGACTAGTACTTTCTGAGAAGAGGATCTTTGAATGTACATTCAGTAGGGTCCAACGTTAAAACTATGTTCCCGCTGGCGGCCATCTTGGATGAGGTATGGACATACCAGATACCTTTTAGGAAGGACCATGTCAGGGCCATTGTGACTAAGTTTGATGATAATTGGACTGGTAGTTTCTGAGAAAATATTTGAATGTCTTTTCCATAGGGTCCAATGTTAAAACTATGTTCCGCTGGCGGCCATCTTTGATGAGGTAAAGACCTGCTGGGTACCTTTTTTTGGATGGGACTTTCTAAGAACCATTATTGCTTAGTTAAGTTTTAATTGGGCAAGTAGTTTCTGAGAAGAAGATCTTTGAATGCCTTTTGAATAGGGTATAATGTTAAAACTATGTTCCCTGCTGGCGGTCAGCTTGGATTAGGCACGGACCTGCCGGATACCTTTTTTAGAAGGGACCATCTAAGGACCATTATGACTAAGTTTGGTTATAATTAGACTGGTAGTTTCTGAGAAGAAGATCTTTGAATGTCTTTTCCATAGGATCCGATGTTAAAACTGTATTCCCCGCTGGCGGCCATCTTGGATGAGGTACGGACCTGCCGCCAGATACCTTTTTGGAAGGGACCATCTAAGGACCATTGTGACTAGGTTTGGTTATAATTGGGCTGGTAGTTTCTTTGAATGTCTTTCCTATAGGGTCTAATTTTAAAACTGTGTTCCCCGCTGGCGGCCATCTTGGATTAGGTACGAACCTGCCGGATACCTTTTTAAAGGGGACCACCCAAGGACTATTGTGACCAAGTTTGGTTCCATTGCCCAGTGGTTTCAGAGGAGAAGATCTTTCAATGAAACTGACGGACGACGGACGCAAAGTGATGGCAAAAGCTCACCATGGCATAGCCAGGTGAGCTAAAAAATTGGAAATCTAACAAAAAGAAACCCACATAAATTGTTCAATATTGGACTTTTGAGTTGTGTTCAATCCGGAAAAAATCTATTAAAATACGAAAAAAATAATACTTCAAAACCTTGAGAGGGAGTCGCTAATTAAATAACACTGTTGGGCTAAGGGTGATTTATATTTAATCTATTTGTGGCGCTATGTGGTAATTGTTTTTCTTCAATTAAAATTTAGTTAAATAATAGTCATGTAGGTCGAATTATAAATGCACTTCAATTTTACAAATAGTTTGTTTTTTAGGTAGTACATATTTTTTTCAGTAGGTAAGGGATCCAGTTGTCGTTCTAACTGGTATTTGAGGAGATCGTTTCCGCATCAATTACCCGAGAGTTCCTATCTCGAAAGTCCCGTATTAATAAAGTTGTAAAGTGGTAATAAAATTTTTAACATAGCATGTCAAACAATTCCATAAATTTGAAAGAGATTATTGTAGATGTAATTATTATAACTGTAACTTATGCGTCAGAGAACATCATGACCAACAACTATACTTGAAAGCCATTCGGAAAATATTCTCTATACAGATGTGCAAACGGGATCATCATACTTTGGAATTTAATACTCTACCGGTGTACCTGATCTCACTTGTGGTTTTTATTGGGTCCATGTTGTTCATCTGTCTGTGTGTCTTCATCCCGGACTCATGCGGCGTCCTTGTTTCTTGGCGTTTCCGTTTTTTTCCACTGTCCCTGGAATGTTCGTTTTTTGACTGACGATTCGGTTTTCACTTACTTTATTAGTAGTGGCATCCATAACCTTCCTGGAGAGGGCGTTTTAGTATGTCAAACGGTATGATATAGCAGATAGTTCTAACTACAAGGACTTGCAAACATATGTTTATTATCAATCAAAACTAATTAAGATACAAGGTTGATCAGTGTATGAACTAATAGTCTAGATGTTTAGCTGAATAATTTATATACTAGTATCTGATGATATCTGTTTCCAAGATGACAACATATCTTTCCCTCTACAACTAAGGTTTGTTTTTCCTCTATCAGATTTGACTTTACAAGCAGAATTGACATGTTCAACACGGCGGGTGTCTTATAAGAAGCAAGAGATGCTTACTTTACCGGTACACATTATCTCGCCCATGGTTTTTATTGGGTCCGTGTTGTTCATCTGTGTGTGTGTCATTTTTTTTTTGTTCCGTACTCAAGTGGTGTCCTTGTTTCTTAGTGTTTCCGATGTTGCCATTGTCCATGGATTGTTCATTCTTTTGCTTGGTTCTCACATACTTTACAATTAGTCTAGATCTTACTCTACTCTGAGCTTTCTCATCTAATGAAATAAATATGACTTGTTTCTTGCTTACTTTTGCGTTGGACATACAATTTCTAATATGAAGAAACATGCCATATCTAAATTTTGTTTAAAACGAAGGAGTATCTTCATGATGCAAAGCTCTGTCCTTCGTTGTTTTTTGGCTACCAATTTTGATAATATTGGTTATTTTTCCTTTATCAATTTTAGGGATATCATTTGGTATAGGGTCTGTAAGTCTCGTCATGTGACTTCCGAGAATTTACGATAAAAGTGCAATTCGAAAACGTTTCCCACCAAAAAATGACGTCTGAGGATTATGACGTTCCAGTTTTCGTTTGAAACGTCACATTTTTTCGTTAAAAATGTAACTTCCGGGTACAATTTATGTGCCCGGAAGTTGCAAAATTGGACAAGACTTACAGACGGTATTTGGTCTTACACAAGTTTTGATTTTTTTTTTCTGCACTGAAGAGATAAAAGTGTCGAAATGGCTATCTGATGAAACTAAACTTAAGATAACTTCGGTATTTAGTTGCTTGTTGCATGAGGGGTGAAGCATGTATAACAGGAGACGGTTGTGGTGTCAACACATCTGGTCTAGCTTCTCCAACAATTCATAGGAATTTGGCCGCCTTAATAGACCATATCCGAGTTCTAGTATATTGATTTACCAGACCACGTCACAGTAGAGAAAACGTTACGTCATAAAGCCTAAATGTCATAAAACTATGTTGTTGAAGTACATTCTTGGCCATATGGGGCATACACGTCTGTGACAAAGGGCGGACAAACAACAGCTGGTGAATCTAAATATCAGAACTCGGAATTTGTATATTCTAGGAGTTGTGCCTAGAAACGTATTCGTACCCCTTGGCCCATCTTTCAAAAATACGTATTATCATTTTCTCTCCTTTCATGATCGTGGTGTTGTGTTGGAGTTAGCAGTTTACGTTTATTGGTTTTTTTTTTCGTATGTTTATTCTATTCTTGGGAAACGGGACAGGTAACAGGGAGGTTTTGGTACCCATAAACCGGTTTAACTCTACCGCTGGCTTTTGTTAGTGCCGGTATCAAGTCCAGCTGTCCCGAATTCCTATCGTTGTTTACGTTTGTCTTTTGTCTTATTCCTGTTTTTTCCTGTGTAGTTCCCTAGTAAATTAAGGCATGTTATAATAACTCTCAACCATTGAAGATGTTTCCTGTTATCCATTGTTTACATTGAATACTAGTATGATGCGCTTGTCTTTATATCCTACAAGAAAATGGCAGCTCTTCGTTACATCTCTTTCATTAGAACTAATTTAATGGAAATAAAATGTAAAATCTATGCAGATTATGAAATTTTCTCCACATTGCATTAATTTAACTGGTCGTTCATTTCAGATTTTTGAAAGTGTTACCACTGATATTAACTGCACACAGAAGAATTGCAACGGTAGTAATATTGTAGACGAATATTGGGAAGAATATGTTGAAATGCGAAGTCCTGTCTTGGTATTCATAACTTTCACACTTACTATTGAAGTTCTACTTGTTAATTCCATTGTTCTGATCATATTTTTGCAGACGACAAACCGCTTGCCACTTACAATACTATTATCTAGTCTCGCCATATCTGACACACTGACAGCATTGTGTTTTTCTCTGCTTGAATTATAATCGTCATACTTTCAGGAAATCTGGTCTCCAGTCACAGATCTTCTACAATATGGGTACCAGGGTACCCCTTGTGTATTATTTGGGTGATAGTTAGTCTTTTTGGCGATGTATGTCACCTAATATCAGTCTCACTGACAAGTGTGATAACTGTCCAACGGGCAATATCAATGATGTTTCCAATATGGAGTAAAACGCATATTAACAATAAATTATCAGTAGTCCTGTCATTAGTAATGCCAGTAGTATGTTTAGTTTTAAAATCTTATGCTTTAATATTTTTATTTTTTGAATATGAAAATGATAATCAAATGTGTGTAGAGACAAGCAGTTAGTCTTTGTATTCTGATGATTTTGAGGTTATGCCCGTAGTTAATAACATTACTTATATATCATATGTAATTACTGTATGTATATGTACAATAATTATGTCTTGTAAACTGACATTCCTCAGAAAACCGTTGTACTGGAAGGACTCACAAGCCGTACAAAGAAGAAATAGAAAGACTATTATTCTTGTTATAATTATTGCAGTAATATTCTTATCGTCAGAAGCATTTTATGCTGTGGAGATAGTTGGAATTTTAATATATTTTTGAAACTTGGCCGATCTTTGATGTACTTTGGCTATACAACAGAGTATTTCTAGTGACAGGATTTTCTCTCAATTTTATAGTGTACCTTGCAATGTGACAAGGTTTGAGAGTGACAATAACCAATGGTGTGAAAAATGTGCATACAAAATGTTACTGTTGCACAGAGTGACTTAGTTGCTTTTTAAAAGCACCCTTTTTACCCTCATTTTATTTAAGGAAAGACACAAATATTATAAATTAATTTCTTGGCTTACTGATAGCAATTTATTTCACATATCGCAAAAAAAGTTATTGACATTACATCAATGTCAGAATATCAAATCCACGTATATTGATAAAAAAAAAATGGCCAGAAAAAACTGCAGCTAAAAGATAACATCTTTTATATCTGTATGTAACAACGGCAGTAGAGTGCTGATAGAACAAAGGTTGTGGTTATTAAAAAAATTAAAGTCCAAAGGCAAAAACCGGAACAAAGATACTGATAGTGTGACGGGTGCCGATAGCGGAGCAGGATATGCTTAACCTTCCGGGGCACTATCAGTGATTAATCCATGACTGAGTAAAAAATTGATAATATTTAATTCATGAAGACGTGAAATCTAGCTGAAAATTTCCGTTTTCATTTAGAACACCGACACGTCATATCTTTCAATGATGTCATGGTGACAGCCATTGAATTTCAAGCGCGATGAAATTAATAGAGGCTGAGCAAATCCCCCATTTGGCAATTTTTGAGACATTGTATTTGCTGTAAAAATTATTGTATAAACTACATGCTCGACAGTAATGAATTTACTATGAAATGTACTCTCCATAGGCTGGAGAGGATGGAGAGGTAAAGAAATTGCAGCTAAGATAGGAAACGTTCACAATATGGATTTAAAATCATCATGTTTGTCACATAGATTAGATTAGAAACGTTTAGCATGTTCAGCAAAGATCTAAATGGTGCATTAAAGGATATGGAGTAACTGCACATGAGACAAAATCTCCACAAATACATGGTAAAAACAAGCAAACCCACAATTATTTTGTTGTTGTTCTTCATCTTGAAGTCACCATGAAGATTTCAATATGGAGCTTTGCTCATACCTCATAGTAAGATCAAGACGGCATATGTCCTAAACACTATGAATCTGAAGTAGGTGTATCAGTAACTCTTTAATTTCAAGCTCATTGGGATAGATCTGGTGTAAACATTCCTTATTTTTTTATTATTAAGAGAAAGTTCATCGTCTAAGTAGCGGAAGCTGAAACTTTAAGACTGGAATAAATGTTTTTTTTGTTTGTTTTTTTTTTGTATTAGCCCCCGTAAAATCTATGCCTCATACGATCACACGAGTAAAGGAATAGGCCAGCTAAAATTGGCGCGTAGTTATTTCTCATGGGATTCCAGATTGCCTCGAAATTCGAATAGTCTTTATCACAGTTGCTTTTCAGGCCATCTCTGACCGCCGTCAATAAAGTAGTAAGGAGTTTAGAAAGAGACTTAGTGGTACATCTGGAAAACCCGCTATAAATTTCTGTTTGTATGGATTTTTATAAAGTCAGGAACCAAGTAAATGTAAGGGAGCTGATTGTTTTCGTCATTCACTTTGATGCCAGAGGTTGCTAAAACAAAAGTGTGACTTTTAATAATCTCCTCCCCTCAAAGTGTATAAGTAGGGTTTTCTGATGAACTATCAATTCTCATCTTCTGAACCAGGCAGTCGAGATTGTTTCTTGCACAAGAACAGCATGTTGTTAGAGACTTTGTCTGCAGCGGCAATGACGTAATGTTCGTGGAGGTCGGCTAGAGTTTTTACATTGAAGGGGTCTTTATATATATTACAAAAACAGGAAAACAGCAAACACCTACAATGGCCAGGAACTACAATCACATGCCACAATCCACAAGCAAACCACACCAGAAAAACAATAATGAAAACAAGAGACAAACATAAATAACGATAGGAACTCGGGATAGCCGGACTTGGTACCGGCACTAGCAAAAGCCAGTGGTAGGGTATATATATATATATATATATATTGAGATTTCAATATATATATTGAGATATATATAGAAATCTCAATATCTAGAAATCTCAATATATATATTGAGATTTCTAGATTGCTTTGATGTTTTAAAACGCAAATGCATAATTACAATCAGCCATATAGTAGAAAGTTTAATATATAAAGGTCGTGAACCATCCAGAGAAAGAAAAGGAGAATTTGAAGTTTTTTTACAAAAGGACATTGTAAAAGATAAATTTGACGTAGATCTTGCACCAGAGGAGATCCAAGCAATACACAGGATACCGGATAAAGTTTGTGAACTAAGATCCATTATTGTCAAACTCATAAATTATGATACACAGTATCGGATCATGAAAGAAAAGAAAAACATGTCGATACAATGTTATATAAGACTTGTAGATGGTGTTACAAATCACAATATGGGTTTGATTACAAGACTTAGAAATAGAGGCAAGTTTAATAGTGCATGGTATTTTGACTGGAAGGCTGATGCGGGTAGAAGATACAAATTTGACATTTCTAGTGATATTGACAAGAGACTGAAACCATGAAGATTTCTGCGCATTATTGGAACAAACTTAATTGCTGTATTCAAGAAAAATCATAATTTATGACTTTTTGTTTCAGACAAAATTTTGGAAAGTGGTATTGATTGTTAAATGTTTTCAAATATTTGTAATTTTTATAGATCTAGGTCAATATTTGCATTAAGACATTGGGTTTAAAAAATATTGGCATTATTTATTGTAGTTAGAATTATGAAAGCAGGTAATTAACATAATTTATAAAAAAAATTATAAGGTATGTACATGCTAATGTCTTCACTAGTTGTCCTCAAAATTACTGATTATTTTTAATTAACATACTATGGTGATGACTAAGAACACACAGGAAAGTAGACTATACATTATTTTAAATTGGTACATACATTCATTACGCAACATTTTGTGTTAATGTCAAGATTTGAACTAACACTATATATATAGTGAGTTTTTTTTTTTATAATAAATTCAAAGCAAATGTTTTTTTCTAAATTTTGGTTGAAAAAACCTTAATACTTATTCATCTACCTTTTACATTAAAAATAAAATAGAAGCATGTTTATATCATGCTAACTGTGTTTAATGTGTATATCTGTTGTTGCTGTAGTATTGCATATTTATCATCAATTTTGTCTTTGCAATAATGATATATATTAAAATATGATGATATCCGCCACTTATTATTCTCTTTATCAATGGCTAGATTGTAATTAATATAAATACTTTTACATA
Source organism: Modiolus philippinarum (assembly GCA_002080025.1). Taxonomy (NCBI): domain Eukaryota; kingdom Metazoa; phylum Mollusca; class Bivalvia; order Mytilida; family Modiolidae; genus Modiolus; species Modiolus philippinarum. Next base: position 6,993 of record MJUU01067150.1, on the reverse strand, counting down.
TCGATTGATGATTGATCATAAGTAAGAGATGTCCAGATGTCATTGCACTCTTTCAATTTAAGTATATATGCTTTCACTACCTTAAATTTAGACCTGTGATAACATTTTACCTCATGTTACGAAGGCTCATTGGCAAGAAACATGGGATAATTTAATGACATGAACGTATTTCTATTTGGCCTAAACAATGTTGAGAACTGTTGAAAAAATCCAATTGTCCAACTTTGCATCCAAGTCCACATTTGAATGCATGTATACATAATTTTAACGCAGAGTTGTATCCTGGGTGGATGCCAAGACAATTATGTCTCTTTGACATATATTTTCTGCTCGGTTGGCCTATTTTCAAGTTTTCGGACAAGCTCAAGTTCGGTCATATTACATGATAGGATCATGAAGCCTTGCTTTTTCTGATTGCACGACTCCGTCCAGGCAAGTGCCGGCTCTTTGGCCTACGAATTCAGCTTGAACAAGTTACATTCAAGATTTTAGATACATTCTGATTTTAGTCACTGGATATACATCCATCTTTGATTGTAGGTCGGCATTAATGAAATTGTTGGGCATTTGACCTACATTAATTGAGCATACATGTATAAATAACAAGATCTAATGAGAATCAATATAAAATGTTCATACAGATGTGTACCTCGTTTGATCTACAGTTCATGGAAGCAAAATAAGAGAATTATTCCTTTTTTAAAACAAGGCTTTTGAGATCTGAATGGAGCAGTGAGTATAAAGTCTCGTAACCCATAATCAGTGTACTTCTAATTTTAAGCATCAGGTTTTATTGGAGTGTATGTTTCACAATGATTTGTTAAAAGAGAACTAGCATCAATTATTCGGACTGTCTCAAGTGGCATGTTGTCTGCGTGTCTGTGTAACTAAAGAATTGCGCCTTGTACGATCTTTTAAAAGTTATTCAACATGCAGAGATCGGTCCTTTGACGTAATCTTTGAAGTTGTATCGAGAACGCCTAGAGGCACAGTATTTGCTCTATTGTTACATCTAGGTGGTTGCTTGACGGTCTAGTATATGTCATGTAGCCTTGACCTCAATACCATGGTTCATTGAGATTGACACCTTTTTCACATTTATTCCTTATGACTTAATCCTTATTTCTTATTTCTGTCCAACAAAAACACCTTGAAGATCATATTTGTTTTATTGTTCCATCAAGGCAGTTACATGCTAGCCAGACACATGTCATGTAGACATTACCACAGTTTTTTGGTTCGTTGACCTGAAAACTTATAAAGACTAGAACACGCAGGAGTACCATATCTAGTCTATTGTTACATGAAAGCCGATTCATGCCAGTCTGACACGTCACTTTCTCTTGACCTGAATTCCATGGTTCAGTGATTTTGTTAACATTAAAAATTTCTGTCATATTCTGACAAATCTTATTGGGTGTATTGTTACAACCTATTTGATGCATGTCATATTCAACTGAAACATTTCAATGGCTACACTTGTATTACCTAGTACAGAGACATTGCTTAAGACCTTTAAAAAGAAATGTTTTGCAATCACAACGGGCCACTTTTGAAATGGAGTTTAAGCGTGCTATACAAGCAGTTTAGTCCACCATTTCTTTTGAAATGCCTGTACCAAGTAAATTCTGGTTTTCAATTTCGTTTGTTGGTATCGCACATGTCATTTCGTTTTGCTCCTGGATTTCAGGATTTCGGCTCAATAACTATCTGTGTGGCAACTTTGTTATTTACTTTATTTTTTCTGCATTTATTAATCTCTTGTTGTTGAACGCCATGTTTCGTTATACTTATACTAATAGGCCATGAGCTGAAATCACTTTCCATGCACCCCCCCCCTATTCCTATCTAGACCGATTTTTTTTTCAGTCCTCCTATATCCCCTTTTCAAAATAAAACATGTTAACACGAACATAACCTGCACGCATAGACAGTATAAGGCCACTTTTATAGTACACCACGAAAAACTCTTGTATTTTCGTTTTAACCTAAGAATCATCTTTTAAGCTCCATAATTATTTAATGATAAGTAATATGTACTGAAATTTGGTACCAAATTAAAGCTAATTTTATATCCTTTACAATGAACTCAAGTTTTGGCATTTACGCCATATATTTTTATGATCTGGGAATACAAAAAATGTTCTCCTCCCCCTTCAAAAAAATAGCGAAAACGACAATTTTAGGCTGTCAATTCCTTTCAGATAAACAACCCTCGTCATTTGATCTAGGTTTTATGCCTAACTTATCAGTTGTGATACAATGTTGGAAAATAAAACCATTAAAGTCCATAAATTTTTGATTTTCGGTATAATATTTGTGAAAAATGGAAATTTTCGGAATTTAAATTTTTTCACATTTTCGACTTTCTGACTTTATGGTCGTAGAAATCTGAATATATATTTAATAATTGCCGATGTAATAATGATTTATAATATGTCAGCAACAAATCGTGTTCAGCCGTATTGTAGGTTCAGAAATGTCAAAATTGTCAGAAATCTGGAAATGTCAGAAATGTCAAAATTAGCACCCCTCGCCCAAAATATATAATTTTAACCATATTTTTGGCGTTAAAATTGCATATTGCGATATATAAAATGCATTTTTTAAAAGAAGGTAAAATATTAGTATGTTTTGTTGTTATAAATGTACAGACATACATATTCTGGGGATTTTTAAGCACCATTTTCTTGGGGTAGTGGTAAATTTTTCGGTATTTAGAGTCACATTGAACACTCCTTGTTCTTCTAAACATTGTTCCTTGGTAGCTTATATATCGGTTAGAACAATGAGTGGGCATATCTGCATATAAATCCTCCAGATTTGCAACATATAACTTTTTCAAAGTGAATTTAGGACAGATCTGAAATGCTGAAAATTCCCATTTTTCATCAATTCTGTACAAAATATTGAGTTTAAGCTGACAAGTGGGACTTAAAATGACAAATCTTGACAGAAATTATGCAACATTGTTATAGGCAATGCAGATTTTGTGTGTTTTCATTTATTTTGATGTGAATATAGTAAAAAAAATGACTATTATAGGGAAAATTTGTTGGTGTAGGGGTAATTTTTGGGGTATTTAGAGTCACATTAAACAGTCCTTGTTATTCTAAACAGTGTTTTAATGTATCGCTTAGAACAATTAAATGGCATATTTGCAGATGAATCCTCCAGATTTGACAAATATTACGATTTAACAATGCACTTTGGAGAAAACTAAAATGTTGATACTTCAAATTTTCCATCAGTTTGTGCCAAATATTTAGTTTAAGTCAACAAATGGCTTTTAAATTACCAGATCATGATATAATTCATGCAACATTGTCATATATAACACACATTTTACATGTTCTGGTTTTTTTATGCGAACATAGACAAAAAATATTGACAATTTTAGGGAAAATTTGTTGCGGTAGGGGTAAGATTCTCTGTATTCAGAGTCTCATTAAACACCCCTTGATATTCTTAACACTGTTTTAAGACAACTCATGTATTGCATAGATCAATGAATTGGCATATCTGCAGATATATCATCCGGATTAGCCATATATAAAGGGTTAACAATGAACTTTGGCCAAATCTGAAATGTTGAAAAATCCTATTTTTCATCATTTTCGGGCACAATGTTAAGTTTAAGTCAACAAACGGCTGTTAAATTGCCAAATCGTGATGTAATTCATGCAACATTGTCATATTCAACACACATTTTGCTATTATTGACCATTATAGGGAAAACTTGTTGGGGTAGGGGTAATTTTTTGGGGTATTTACAGTCGCATTAAACAGTCCTTGTTATTCTAAACAGTGTTTTATAACATAATATATACATCAAATCGTGATGTAATTCATGCAACATTGTCATATTCAACACACATTTTGCGTGTTTGAGTTAATTTGTTGCGAACATAGACAAAAAATTGACAATTTTAAGGAAAATTTCTTGGGGTAGGGGTAAGATTTTCGGTATTTTGAGTCACATCAAAAACTTCTTGTTTTTCTTAACAATGTTTTCAAATGTATCGCTTAGAACAAATAATTGGCATATCTGCAGATATATCCTCCAGATTTGGCATATATAACGATTTAACAGTGAAATTTTGGCAAATCTGAAATGTTGAAAACTCCCAATTTTCATCAATTTCAGGCAAAAAATTGAGTTTAAGTCAACAAATGGCTGTTAGAATGTAAAATCATGGTATAATTTATGAAACATTGTCATATCCATCACACATTCTGCGTGTTTGAGTAAATTTGTTGCGAACATAGACAAAAAATTGACAATTTAAAGGAAAAATTTTTGGGGGTAGGGGTAAGATTTTCGGTATTTTGAGTCACATCAAACACTTCTTGTTTTTCTTAACAATGTTTTCAGACATCTTATGTATCGATTAGAACAATTAATTGGCACATATGCAGATATATCCTCCAGATTTGTCATTTATAACGATATATGGTATAATTTATGAAACATTGTCGTATACAACACACATTTTGAGTGTTCTTGTAATTTTTATGCGAACATAGACAAAAAAATTGACAATTTTACAGTAAATTTGTTGGGGTAGGGATAAGTTTTTTAGATGCATGATGTTTATATTACATAAGAATGGTAATTATTTGTAATAGTTGTAAAGCAAATATAATAAGCTTTCAGTTGATACCTACTTTAAATGATATTTGTTTACTAAAAAGTAATATTGGGCAAAACAATGACAAAACTTAATCAAAATCGGAAATATTCAAAGATCCATTTATTTGGTCTATTTGAAAATAAAACTTTGGTCATTGAAAATATGTTAACATTATGTTAACTTGTTTTATATTCAAGAAAATAGATTGCAAAACTAAAAACAATTTTCAGAATCTGGAATCGAGATGCACTTCGGGTTCTTTAGACCATCAAACTTACGCAATTTCAATGAAAATATCTAAATTTTCCTCAATATTTCATAGGGGTAGGGGTACGTTTAATGACGCTATGGAACGTATTGGGCATAGAAATTGTAAAAGTTTGGTATCTTTGTAAAGCTCATACAATAAGCAATCATTTGATACATCGTTTTTATCACTGAGAAGCATTTGGTCAACATTTCGAAGCAACTGAAAGAAAAACAACGAAAAACGAAATTTTCCCAAATTTCGGTAGGTCGGTCTAAAAATGGGCCCTGTTCCACCATTGCGTGCAGGTTATGCTCCTGTTAACATGTTTTATTTTGAAGAGCGGATGTATACAGACTTAAAACAAGAGGCTCTCAAGAGCCTGTATCGCTCACCTGGACCATGGCTGACATATATAAAAGGCATTTCCAATAGGAAAAACAAAACATAAAATTTAGTAGAATTTTTTTTCTTCTTAAATTACAGTATTCTTGTTTGGTTTCCATTGCAACCCAAAGATCCACCATCCATTACAACCCATAACAGATCACTATTCAAAAAAAATTTGGGCAGGGGTTCCCCTTATAATCAAGGTATCTTACATATTGCTGAAATTAAAACATTCAGACCACAATTCAAATAAAAATTCAAAAAATTGCGCAGAGGTTCCCCTTAAAATCAATAAGGCCATTATAAAAACTATGTTCCAGATGGTGGCCATCTTGGATGAGGTACAGACCTGCCAGATACATTTTTTTGATGGGACCACCTGAGCACCATTGTGGGACCATTGTGGCTTAGTTTGGTTCTAATTGGACTAGTAGTTTCTGAGAAAAGGATCTTTGAATGTATATTCCATAGGGTCCAATGTTAAAACTATGTTCCCACTGGTGGCCATCTTGGATTAGGTACGGACCTGCAGGATACCTTTTTTGGAAAGGACCATCTAAGGACCATTGCGACTAAGTTTGGTTATAATTGGACGAGTAATTTCTGTGAAGATCTTTGAATGTCTTTCCTATAGGGTCCAATGTTAAAACTATGTTCCCTGCTGGCGGCCATCTTGGATTAGGTACAGACCTGCCGGATACATTTTTTAAAGGGGACCATCTAAGGACTATTGTGACTAAGTTTGGTTATAACTGGACTGGTAGTTTTTGAGAAGATCTTTGAATGTCTTTTTCATAGGGTCCAATGTTCAAAATATGTTCCCGGCTGACGGCCATCTTGGATGAGGTACAGAGCTGGCGGATACCTTTTTTGGAAGGGACCATCTAGGACCATTGTGACTAAGTTTGTTTATATTTGGACAGGTAGTTTCTGAGAAGATCTTTGAATGCCTTTCCCATAGGGTCCAATGTTAAAACTATGATGACCCGCTGGCGGCCATCTTTGATGAGGTACGGACCTGCCGGATATCTTTTTTGGAAGGGACCATCTTAGGACCATTGTGACTAAGTTTGCTTATAATTGGACTAGTAGTTTCTAAGAAGAAGATCTTTGAATGTCTTTCCTAGAGGGTCCAATGTTAAAATTATGTTCTCCGCTGGCGGCCATCTTGGATTAGGTGCGGACCTGCCGGATACATTTTTTAAAGGGGACCATCTACGGACCATTGTGACTAAGTTTGGTTATAATTGGACAGGTAGTTTCTGAGAAGAAGATCTTTGAATGTCTTACCCATAGGGTCCAATGTTAAAACTATGGTCCCCGCTGGCGGCCATCTTGGATGAGGTACGGACCTGCCGGATACATTTTTGGAAGGGACCATCTAAGGACCATTGTGACTAAGTTTGGTTATAATTGGACTAGTAGTTTCTGAGAAGATCTTTGAATGTCTTTCCTATAGGGTCCAATGTTAAAACTATGTTCCCCGCTGGCGGCCATCTTGGATTAGGTACGGACCTTCCGGATACATTTTTAAAGGGGACCACCCAAGGACTATTGTGACCAAGTTTGGTTCCAATTGGCCCAGTGGTTTCAGAGGAGAAGATCTTTGAATGAAAAGTTTACGACAGACGACGGAAGGACGGACGGACGACGGACGCCAAGTGATCGCAAAAGCTCACCCTGGCATTGCCAGGTGAGCTAAAAATGGGTGGGGTTGGGAAG
>MJUU01067146.1:57665-67742 GCA_002080025.1 Modiolus philippinarum | reverse complement strand
CCCCCCCCAAAAAAAAACAACAAAAAACAAAAACAAAAAAAAACTAAACAAAACAAAAAACAAAAAAAAACAAAATATTATTCTGCCAATACATAATTCCGTGATGACATCACAATTATGATTTGACCAAACACAGAGCAGAAAAAATTTACTGGAAGTCACCCTGGTCGGTGTTGTTTTCTAGATTTTTCATATGGGAAATATGTCAACTTTCGATGTTGATATCTAATTTATTTTCTCAGTTAAAATCGATATAAAGCCTTTTTTATGCTTAAAATAATGAAGAGAATTCATAACATTAATTCTTAAAAATAATTTTGAAAGAATAAGAATTTGTACTCGGGTCTTTTCCATGTAATTGCCATTGGTTCCCCAATGTTTCACCTACTCAAAAAATCGATATCCCGTATGTCCGGAATTATGTATTCCAGAGTGAGACAGAGTTTTGTTGATTTGCTACAATTGTGTGCTATATCGGCGCTTTATATGAATTATTCCGTAAGCCGGGTTTTTTATCTTGTAAAGTATTTGTACGAGGCTTAGATATTGCATTCTTTGATTTATCACTATTAGGGTAATTGTTTTCAAGTTTGATTAAAAAATGGTAGACTGGTGTTGGTAAACCACCATTATGATGTTTTTTCCGTGAAGTACAGTTGCATCGGCATCGAAACCAGACAGTTTTGCGTTTCATTGATATCGAGTATAGTCGATGATTATTTAATACTTTTTAGACCTTATTTGTACATATATGTTTAATTGTACATTTATATACCGTCCCAAATATGACTAAAAATGGATGTCCGGGAAAGACACCCTACTTCTGCCTTGCAACCTATATTTATTCAATGACGGAACGTCAGCTTTTGTGTAACGTTAAGTAGCACCAATACTGTGCGTAACGTCAATAAAGAAAACCAAAATGCATACTTACAATATATACTGAAGTATTCCTATAAGTTTGGTAGATATGTACCAAGCGGTTTCAGAGAGGCTGCGGATAATGGCAAATTTTTTGGAGCCATTATGACGGATAGACGCAAAGCTATGGAAGCTGATCCCTGTGTAATGATCCTGCACTTAGGTGCAGGCGACATAAAAATGCATAATGAGAGGGAGATACATTAAAGATAAGCTCGGAAACAAAAATTAAATAAAGTCAGAATGTAATACAATTAGTTTGTGATGTGAGAATCCATAACATGGTCAATAATCAATACTTGCCAGATTTTTAGTAAAGAAGAATTTGTAAATGTAATTAATTATTCCATTTTTTTTTAATTAGGGGGGAGGCATTTGATTATCAAGAAAAGAAGGGCTCTTTGGCAATTTTGCCTAGAAATATTATTAATTTTCATGAAAATCTCGAACAAATTATTTATTTTCACAAATGTCACATCAAATTATTTACATCTGTTACAAAAACTTTATTCTCTAGGTCAAAATCAAACTATTTATTTTCATGACAAGTAGAATTAAAATATTTATTTTCAATATCAACAAGATTTACAAAATCGCCAAATCGCTTAAATCTGTTCTACGTCAGATATTTACTATACATTGTTGCCTGACCCCATGGGGTCAGGCAGTATAAAGTTTAGTTTGTACATGGCCGCGGCCATGTTGTCCGTCATTGTCAGGGAGACGCTTAAAAATGAATATTAAATAACTCGTTTTCACAAACGTCTATATGAAAATAATAAACAAATTAGAGGAAGCTAGTATGTGTATACGATTTCAGACAAAATAATTAGACTACGACAGACAATAAATAAAAACTTTATCAAGTATAGAATGTATATGTTGACATACCAATTCGCCTGTTAATTATTTACAACAATGTAGATACTGCCGAATGTGAGAAAGAGGTCAAAGCTTGATAAAATTGTGTTATTATGCTATCCAGATTTTAACCAGATGTCGGTAAAAGACTAATTTACAAAATATAATGTCAAGATTAGAATTAAAACTAATAATAAGTTAACTTTATCAAGTGAAGAATACTTTGACATTTTAATTTACGTGTTAAGTATTTATTACATTGTAGCAGTGATGAACAAATTTAAATAAAAATGAATCTACTTTTGTATTTTAGTTTTAACATGTTAGAGGAAAAAAGAAGATTGTCTCATGATTTGAATCTAAAAACATTTTAGATAATTGTTACAGAAAAGGCTGGAATAAATAATAAAGTAACGAAGTTACTGTATTGATTATACTTTTAAATTGTATTTAGAAATATTTCAAACAATAAGATGTATGCAACTTTGGATGCCTAGCTAGCTGACACTATTCAGGTAGAACTAAGTCATCGGTGACCTTTATTTCACAGTCGAGTGACTTGTTTAAGTTTTAAACTTCAAGATGAAGAACATCTGTAAAGGGCTCTGTATTGGCGGTACGAAATTTTCGCGGTTTTCAGTGTTGCATTTGTACAATTTTTGTCTAATGTGCATTTGCATCATAGCCTTTCATTGTTTATTATGTCCGACTTAGCCAAACCTCATCTATACAGTGATAAAAACTTGCATACAGATTAAAAAGACCATAAAAAATGTAGTACACAGTGGCATAATGTTAGCATTCATGCGTGACTAAGGGCATGGCCAACATCTTGGCTAGAATAAGAATGCACTCCTCAAGACTTAACTGCATGTCAAATATCAAGTGGCTAGGACTACTGGTAGAGGCTGTACTAACTGTTTGCAAAATACTTACCATGATTGTTCATACATGACTAAGTGTCAGCTAGGGTCGTCATCATCTGGGCATTGAATTGGTATTTAATCCTTTACACTCATCTGCATGTCAAATATAAAATGGCTACAATTTCTAGTGCAGGCTATACAAACTGCTAGCCAAAAACTAAAAGTGATAGCTCATGCATGACAAAGGGGCTAGGGTCATCATCTGTGGAATCGAATATCAAGTGGCTAGGACTTCTGGTACAAGCTGTACTAACTTCTTACATAAAACATAACGAGGGCGTTCTTGCATGACTAAGGCCACCACATGAGCAAGGAATCGGTATGTACTTCACAAGACGAAAGTGAATGTCAAATATCAAGAGGCTATGGCTAGGCATAGGATGTTATTTTATAATATTTTTCTTCAAATAAATTTCCTGTATTTTGATGGGTCGAACATCCATGTGGTATTTTATTATACCCCCCGCACTTGCAGGTAGTATGTATAATGAACAAATAGAAAAAAATGCATACGCAATGAACGACAATCAATTTGAAAAATTATCTGAAATATCTGACAAATTGAAAATTATATGCCGAGGTCAGGCAAGCTTTTTTTGAAAGCTAATACTTGTTTTCATTTAGATTTAATTTCTGAGGTATCATTATTTTCTGAAAGAAACCAGTGAATTTTAATTGATCTTCTCGAAATTGCATTAAGCTTTAATGAACCTGGCCTTACTTTTTACCTGAACAAAAGACTGAAATTGTGCATCAAACAAGAATATGTAAGGCCATACAAAGTATAGGGCATAACTATTATTTATTGTTATGAATGAAAATAATAGTTCCGTCAAATAAGTCGACTTTTAACAAATTGAACAATAATATTAAATTTCGGTATTAGGTAAATTAACACAGCAGGGACCCTACTAAATATAATAAAAATGTTTTATTTGAAATTACTTCATATCCAAATATATATGTAAAACGCATTTTCCGAAATCGTCGAATACAACCAAGTTGAAATTTAAAAAAGTAAAAAATATCACGAAATATTTAAAAATGTGTGTCACGTTAGTTGATACATGTCTTGTTTTGTTATTGACATATTTTTAAAAATCTAGAATGTTATTCTATTATCAATTGCAGAGTGGAAATTATCTCCATTTTCAATCAAAAGAAATTCTTGAGATTGTGGAAAAATCACTTTTTTCCTGTGTCACAACGAGATCATTTCGTGTAATTCGTTGTATATTTGTAGTCATTTCAAAGTGTAGACAAAAGCCTCCATGAAAATAACATATTGCAAATTAGGATATAACTGACAGACTCGGTATTACAGCGTCGAATTATTAACCAACTTGGATAAAATAAGGAAAAATGCCTTGCCTTTATAAATTACTAGAGTCCATTGCAACAGGGCCATTACATGTTCTACGACATAACGAAGCAATTAGCAATTTAACAGAGCCTTTAAAGAATCAAAGTAAATGCACTTGAGACAAGGTCTCCACAAATACCTGATTAAACCATACATTAGAACAACGCTTTTTGTTGTTCTGTATCTCAAGTTCACCATTGAGCTATGAGGGGGTGGACAGGGTTAAGGTAGAAGGGAGAAAGGGGGCGGGAGAAAGAAGAATGGGGGCTGGAGAAAGGAGAAAGAGGGCGGGAGAAGGGAGAGAGGGGTAGGGAGAAAGGAGAAAATGGACAGGCAAGGGAGATAAAAATGTATATAAAATAAATAAAGAGAGAACCAAAACGATTATTTTTATTACATTTTTGCAATAAAAAACTTCAAGAGAGTGTTGACAATAAAAAGCCCCCCCCAAAAAAAAATACAAAGACAAAAACAGCCCCGCCCCCCTCAAAAAAAAACACAAACAACTTTCTCGGATACTCAGGTTATCATCATTAATTCATCAGTGATTTACTGGTTCTGGGAAGATGTAACGTAGATGTACAAATAAAATTTCAGAACGTCAAACTCAAACCCATATGATGTTGTATTTATGTGGTGAAGAAGAGATAGCTGCTGCTCCATTCCGATCATAAGGCTGCTTTTTGGTTAAAACCAGTAGTTTAAACAACCGTTTTTCACATAATCAGTGAGTTTCATTATAACACAAACATTTACGTATTAATTTCATATTAAATGATATTAAAGTCTCTCCATTCAGCTTATTTAGCTTAAAAACACACACACAAAAAAAAACAAAACAAAAAACGCAAATAAGAAACAAAAAACAAAACAAAAAAATCAAAACAAACAAACAAGGTAACAAAACAAAACAAAAAGAAAAGAAAACACACACACAAAAACGAACACCATTTTTTTTCAGAATTCATTAATCTTTGCTATAAATACGATATTTTTCTCGCAAGCCTTTTTTTGTCTTGTAACAATTATTATATTTATTTTTATGGGACCTTTGAATATATACGTAGCCGTCGAAATTCAAAATATAGTCAGAGGATGAACTTTTGCTATTTCCATCACTTTTCATCTGTTGTCATCCTTCGTCCGAGCTACTTGGCAACTTGGAACCAAACTTGTTCACAATAGTTTTTGGATGGTCTCCTGCAAAAAAGGCATGTTTCAGGTTCTGTGTTTATCCAAGATGGCCGCCGGCAAGAATATTCAACAATGGACAATGCAGGGATGCCTTAAGATATGGCCTCTGAAACTACCAAGTAAATATCAAAATACCGAAGTTACTGTTAATTTATTTTCTGCATATGCGCAGAAAACTACCAAGTAAATAGGAGGCAATTGGTCACGGTATTCTTGGGATAGCTCCTTTGCAATAATAGTCTTTTTCGGGTTTTCACGTTATTCAAGGGGAACATGGTTTTCAAAATTGGATCTATCTTCTTCTCTCGAACAAATGGACCAATGGGAACTAAATAATTTCGCGATAGTCTTTGTGTAGTTCACGGTAAAAAGTGCTTTCAGGTTCGAAATTTCAACAAAATGATCGCCAGTGTTGAGCATAGTTTTAACATGGGACCCTTTTGGAACATATTCAGACTACTAGGCCAATGGAACCAAACTTGGCCACAGTATTTAAGGTGTTTTTATCGGGTTCAAAAAACAGCCAAGATGGCTGCTAGCGTGAAACATATATTGACACTGGACCGTATAGAACCACTTTACATCTTTACACCACTGGACGAATTTGAACCATTATTATCTTTTGCCCCCGCGACGACAAGTCGGGGGGGCATATTGTTTTACACCTGTCCGTCCGTCCGTCCCATCTCTGATAAGCTGTTATTCCGGATAACTTGTCCCACAATATCAAAGCTACATTTCTTTTACTTTGCATAGTGATTAAGCATGGATTGAAGATGTGCATATTGTCATGGTTTAGATTTTGGCCAAAAATTGTGATTTTGAGGGGTAGTTGAACTTTGCCATTTTATTGAAATGTGTATTCTGGAATTCTTATTCCGGACAACTCCTCCCACAATAATAATGCTACATTTATCATTCCCTCGACCAACGGAGTTGGGGAGGGGATAAAGCATCTCGCCCGTCCGTCCGTCCGTCCGAGTGTCCGTCCTTTCGTCCCACCTCAGGTTAAAGTTTGCGTTAAGGTTCATATCTGAGAAACTACAAGTGACACATCAGTCATCTTTGGTCAGTGGGTGCATCTTTGAGAGTGATGCTGCTTCAGATGATAGTTGGGTTACTCTGACCTACATTTTACGCTTCAATGACTCAGGTTAAAGTTTGCGTTAAGGTTCTTATCTGTGGAACTGCATGTGGTACATCAATTATCTTTGGTCAGTGGATGCGTCTTGGAGAGTGATGATGCTTCAGATGATAATTGGGTCACTCTGACCTACATTTTACGCTTCAATGATTCAGGTTAAAGGTTCTTATCTGTGGAACTACATGTGGTACATCAATTATCTTTGGTCAGTGGATGCGTCTTGGAGAGTGATGCTGCTTCAGATGATAACTGGGTCACTCTGACCTACATTTTTTGCTTCAATGACTCAGGTTAAAGTTTGCGTTAAGGTTCATATCTACAAGTGGCACATCAATCATCTTTGGTCAGTGGATGCATCTTGGAGAGTGATGCTGCTCGAGATGATAATTGGGTAGCTCTGACCTACATTTTACGCTTCAGTTACTTGGGTTAAAGTTTGTGTTAAGGTTCATATTTGTGAAACTACATGTGGTACATCAATTATCTGTGGTCAGTGTATGCGTCTTGTAGGGTGATGCTGCTTCAGATGATAATTGGGTCACTCTGACCTGCATTTTACGCTTCAGTGACTTGGGTTAAAGTTTGTGTTAATGTTCATATTTTTGAAACTACATGTGGTACATCAATTATCTTTGGTTAGTGGATGCTTCTTGGAGAGTGATGCTCCCTCAGATGATAATTTGGTCACTCTGACCTGCATTTAACGCTTACAGTTTGTGTTAAGGTTAATATCTGAGAAACTACATGTGTACATCAATCATCTTTGGTCAGTGGATGCGTCTCGGAGACTGATGCTGCTTCAGCTGATAATTGGGTCACCTTGACCAACATTTTATGCTTCAATATCTCAGGTTATAGTCTGTGTTAAAATTCATCATTCATACTAGGTCAGTGGATGTCTCATGGAGAGGGATGCTGCTTTTGAGAATATGTTGAAATTTTAACTGAATTTGGAAATTTAATTGCTACAGGCGAGGGGATTAGCTGTCGTTTCCGACTGCTCCCATCTCGTTTTACTTTGCACAGTGATTAGACATGGATTGTGCATATTTTCATGGTTTAGATTTTGGCCAAACATTGTTCTGGACCTGTTGTTCGGACCCCCCCCCCACAATATTAAAGCTAAATTTATTTTACTTTGCACAGTGATTAGGCATGGATTGAAGATGTGCATATAGTCAGGATTTATACTATGGCCAAAAATTGTGATTTGAAAGGGTAGTTGAACTTGGCCATTTTATCGGAATGTGTGTTCTGGACCTGTTGTTCCGGATAACTCCTCCCACAATATTAATGTTACATTTATTTTACTTTCCACAGTGATTAAGCATGGATAAAAGATATGCATATTGTCATATTCAAGATTTTTGGATATCCAACTGCGGGGCATTATATGTGTCTTACAGACACGAACAGAGTAGCTAAATTTTATCCAAAACTGGAATATAATCACATGGGGAAAAACTTGGATGATGGCAGCTGGGCATGTAGTCTTTCTAGTTTACCCTTTAACATACACTGTTGTGTAAACCATGGTCAAGGTGATCAATCTATCGGAGTTGCATGCCTTCTGGAAGATACTAGAGAGTTTTGCCTTTTTAATGCCATCAGATCTATCTTACAAACGATAATAGAATTTGATTTTGCCAGGTAATAAGGTTTTCATTACATACATTGAATATAACTAAAAGAATGTCATTTCAATGGCAGTGTGACGGGTACTGCGTGTGTATCTGATCAGGCTTAATCTTCTGGAGCACCTGTAGAGATTCCTGTTTTTAGGGTACAATCTTCTGGAGTACCTGTAGAGATTCCTGTTTTTATGGTACAATCTTCTGGAGTACCTGTAGAGATTCCTGTTTTTAGGGTAAAATCTTCTGGAGTACCTGTGGAGATTCCTGTTTTAGGGTATTCTCTGCAGTTGCCTTTTTTTACCAACTACGACGTGAGCGAAGCTTACGATGGTTGGTACTTGAAAAAACTGTTCGTCCTGAAGCGGAAGTGGAAGCAGCTAAAGCTATACGAGGTTTCGAAACTGAAGAAGCATGTCGCGCCTTCGGCGCGACCACACCAGAGCGGATATTGAATGATGAAATAAATAGTATTAAAAATTTATCATTATGATTCGTGCCGAAGGCACGACCGTATCACTAAACAGAAAACTAGTCTGTATTGTATTTTCGAACACGAGATCAAACGAGACAACACGTGATCACACGAGACAGGCAGTTTCGTATGTGTAAATTAATGATTATGGAAGTTGAAATGTCGTGTCGAAGGCACGAATAATATGAATAAATTGATACAACAGTCGTGCCGAATACACGATCACTACCAACATAAATAAAGATTTAATAACAGAGAAAGTGTGGTTCCCCATGACAACGCGTTCGTCATTTGGCAAACATCTGGTGTCCGTAGCAACGCATTTCCCCCAAGTATCCGAGTCAATTTAATGACGTGCCGAAGGCACCACCACTAGGATAAGGATAAAACTGGCGTGCCGAAGACACGAACATTGTGATTAATTAAGAAATAATTCATGGGCGCCGGTTGTTTGTTGAAAATTTACATATGGGTGGCCATTATTTTCGTCAATATTTTACCCAGAGCGTGGCGTAGCGGAGCGAGGGGTAAAATAAACGAAAATAATGGACACCCATATGTAAATCGACTACAAACTGCCGGCGAACATGAATTATTTCGATTTAATGTGACATTTAATGATCTGCGCGAACCTATAGTGAACACGGTAAGGACAGCCATTACATACGATTTACTGACGTTTTTGTGCACAAAGCACATTATGACGTCGTCTGTTTCAGCGTAAAGACTGTTGTGAAGTCGCTCATAATGTTATTGGAGATTTTCATATGGCTTGTCGTCATGGTTTCCATTGTTCCCATATTAGAATAGCAAACAATGAATAGTATTGACGCGCCGAAGGCACGTAATGAGCCCATGGCAACGCACTCCATCAAGTTTCATGACATAAATGAAAACGGCGAGCACGACTGTCATGACAGCGTAAATAAAGATCAATAAAGATGGCGGTAAATTGTTGACAAATGTTCATGCAATCATTTATCATAAATATGCCCATGTAACAACTCCAGTAAACTCACCGACGATGAAACTGCTATGAATGATATATGTCTTACCTTGAAGTTAGATATTCCTTTTCCTCGCCTTAGACCAAGGCTATTTGATAATATTTGACTGAAAACTTTCAAAATGAACTGGCATTTACGCTTTAAAACATAATAATGCTCAAATTAATTTGAAAATCGTCAATCTTCAAATGAAAACAACCAAGCGTCTGCTACACGCCGGAAATTTATGTACTTCAAGGGCCGACAACTACAGAAGTGTTGTTGAGATTGCAATGCATTCAGAGATAGCATAAACTGGTGAAATGTATATTTTGGGATCGTGAATTATAAAATAATTGAATTTGAATATTACTATGATCATATTTACTATGAATTGGGGAGTACATTTAGGGAACTTGAGCGCACCTGTCAAGTCTCACAATTAATTCGCTATTATCAATAAAATATTTTTTGATACAATGATGACCAATAATGTGAAAACATAAATATGGAGGAGGAGGCTCAAATATAAATATTTCACTGTTTTATATTTTTGTTGAAGAACTTCAAGTTTCA